>CM042846.1:84267871-84444765 GCA_023653725.1 Bungarus multicinctus | reverse complement strand
AAAGAAAGAATAAAGAAAGAAAGAAAGAAAAAGAAAAAGACAAGAAGAAAGAAAGAAAGAAAGAAGACGGAAGCTAAAAACCGGGAAAAAAAGAAAGATAAAGAAAGAAAGAAAGAAAGAAAGAAGATATTATGGAAAACCAGGAAGGTTTAAGATTGCTAAAGAAATGACTGCACAATCAAGAACAAGCCATTTTACAGCTGGGGGGAAAAATGAAAGAAACTTCTTGGATGAGAAGTCAAAAGTTTTCAAAGAAAAAAAAAAAGAACAAGAAAGTCCAGTTGCCTTTTGGGAATAAAAAAGCACCTTTGAAGCGACACTGATTTCTCTCGACTCCATAAAAAAAAAAGAAAATGGGGCTGTAATAATAATAATACTTTGCAAAGCAGCCACCGAGAAGGAACGTCCTTTGAACCTTCACTGAACCAAAGCAAGGCTCACACAGCCTCCCTAGAACTGATCTTCTCAAGCGAGCCAACCGATCCCCTTTATCGCCTCGGCTTTAATCTCCACTCCGTTCTTTTTGTTTACTACACAAGTGTGCATGTGGCCGGGATGATTGTTTCTGGGGAAGGAATCTCTCCAAATTATAGGCAGGTGCGTGCAGACAATAGGCCTTCTCCCTCCTTGGCTAAAATTTGCATGATGCACATCAGGTGCGTTCATTCTGTAAAGAGCTAAAAGGGCCGCTCCTGTTATTCCTTGCTCAAGTTTATCACGCACGGCTCCTAACGTTTGAAAAGATGCCAAAACCGCAGAATTGTCCATCTACTCCGGTTAAATGTCTTGTTTCATCCTTTTAACAAGTTCCTCTCTTGGAGAATCCATGCTAGGATAAATCTGATTCTGTGCCAAGTTTGATTACATCATCCAAAAACTTAAAACTGCCCTCCTTGAACTGAAGGAGAAGGCCTCCCCGTAGGAAATACATGGCTCGGCTGATTCACCCAGGTTGCTCAGAGTTCTGCAACTAGATCTTCTCCGGGTTCTTGGAAGGGGACTTTCCACACCTCTCTTTGCCCAGAGCTTTCCACTTCAGGTGCTGAAGATCAGTGGTGGGATTCAAAGGCTTTTTTACCACCGGTTCGGTGGGTGTGGCTTGGTGGGTGCGCGCTCGCGCGCCAAACAAGCACTTTGCGCAGGCTCAGAGGTGTTCCAACTCACCTCCTGCAAGCCTGCACTCTCCCTGTCACTTCAGCAGCTGCAAGTGTGGCAATTGCTGTGCTGTGCAAAGCAGCTGCGCTTCAAAAGGCGAGTATGGGAGCCCAGGTGGGCCCAACAGCAGAGCGGCAGAGAGAACCGGTTCGGTCTCTGCTGCTCATCGGGGCTACCGACTCGGGAAAACCAGGCCAAACCGGTAGAATATCACCACTGCTGAAGATCAACGGTGGAGCAGGTGATCCATCACTGAATTATGTTCAGCTCTGTTTTATACTTGCACATCCTAGAAGAGCCATAGGTGGGCAAGGCAAGTGAACCAGATAATGGAAACGGACAACTTGGGTTTGGAAGAGATCATGTTTGGTGGTTAAACAATTTTGTTTTGAGTATAAAAGACTCAAGAGGGAAAAGGAATTTATCTCTTTGGGGGATAATTTTGCTCTCAGTATGTAACATGTGAGATTGCTCCATTATCAGAACTGTTTGATTCTTCCACAGGACAGGACTTCTGACAGAGGTAGAGCCAGCATTTAGCTTTGTAAAAGAGACAGTGGGGCGCAAAGGAGAAGGAAGATAGACTATAAAGAAGAGGAGGAGGAGGAGATAAATGAGGAGAAAAAGGAAAAGACAGACAATGAAAATGAGAAGGGGAAGGATAAACAAGAAGAGGAGGGGATAAACAGTGAAAAGGAGGAGAGGAAGGAGAAGATAATCAAGAAGATAAGATAAACAATGAAGAGAAGGAGGAGGAGAAGATAGACAATCAAGAAGGGAAGGTAGACAATGAAGAGGAGGAGGAGGAGACAAATAATGAGGAGAACAAGGTAGACAATCAAGAAGAGAAGAAGACAATGAAGAGGAGATAAACAATGAAGAGGAGACAGATAACGGAGGAGGAGGAAGAGAAGATAGACAATCAAGAGAAGATGAAAATAGACAATGAAGAGGACAAGATAGACAATGAAGAGGAAGAGAAGGATATAGACAATCAAAAAAAGAAGCTAATGAAGAAGTGATAGACAATCAAAAAGAGAAGATGAAGAGAAGAAAGAGAAGATAAACAATCGATAGGGAGAGAAATTACACAATGAGAAGGGGAAGGAAGAGGAGATAAACAAATGGGAAGAAAAAAAATAGACAATGAGAAGGAAAAGAAGAAGAAAGTTTGGTCACATCAGATATGTTAAATTTATTTATTTATAAGATTTGTATGATCACCCATCTTAAACAACTCCGAGGGGCTTACAACAACCATAAGGCCTGCAACCATATAACAATAAAACATAAATAAAACAATCAAACAATATTTATTCATTTAAAAGATTAACGCAGCTACCCATCTTGTATCACAAGAGACTGTTTTCCAATGTAGACAAAAGTTTTCTTCAACCAACTCAAATCTTTGCAAGAGAGACCAGGAAAGATTTCTTCACCTTAAGACAGATTGATTGGGATACGGGTTTTCGATGCAACTGAGGGTGCGTCAGAAATGTTTTGAAAGGTCCAGTGCAGTTGGCAGGTGCATGTGGGAAATGCCAGGTGTTGAAGACATAAATTATTTATTGTATCAATAATTGGATAAAGGAGGGGCCAAAGACCAGAGGGAGTAAAGTGCAGTTTTCAAGGAAACCAGAGGAGAGAAATTATTAGCAGTAATAATGTCAGGACTTTATGCTGCTGAATGCTATCGCTTCATTTGAATGCTATTGGAGTTTATGGCTGATTCCACACTGATAGCTATTTATTTGCAAAATATGCAAAAACGTATGTTTGATCAACTTTACAAAATTTACCCTCCCCCAGACTACACAAACACACACACACACACACATATTTCTACATACAAATATCACATCATTTCCTATGCTGAGTTCAATGTTTTATTGCACCCATAAGGTCACATCTATATTATCAAACAACTACATGTTGTATCTACAGGATGAAGGGGGGTAGGGGGAGCAAAAGATACGCAGGACTAAAGTGCAGTTTTCAAGGAAATCACAAAAGAAAAATTATTAGCGGTAATCATGTCAGGAATTTATATTGCTGAATGCTATCGCTTCAATCTGAATGTGATTAAAAGAGATTCTGTATATGCTTTTACAACTGCTGTACAGACTGAATTAACAAATAAGGAGCAGGGGATGTCCGTTTGTTTGTGTTTTTTATAACCATGTTTCTAGCCCTCATGAAGGCCATGCCTAGCTACATGACAGTACAAAAAGGCACTGCAACATTTCAAAAGCCTGACCACAATTCACTGGGATTGGGAGAGTATTTCCACACACAACACACCCACTTCTTCACAGGGCCTTCAACACCACATGAATGATTATTGATTTGCAAAAACATACGAACATGTATGTTTAATTGTACAATCGGATCAACCCACAAAAATTTACCTCAGCCAAGAAGTAAGTCAGATCAGAACAGGACTTCATGCAGAGACACACAATGGGCAGCCTCATGTGAAGAAAAGCAATGCTATTCTGTTAGGAATAATACAGCCCCCATCTAATCAAACCTGATATCAAGATGTTTCTAACAGAGGCTGATCCATGCATTGCTGAGTCCAGATTTCCAGGATTTAATCTCCTCGGCTTGTGGGGTAAAACTCAGAATTGCAAGTTCAAACTTCTTGAAATAAACCTCTGGCCCTGGATTGACTTTTCCATAATCCCAAAATCTTGCTTGTTCCTTCAGTCTGGCTCCTGGCTTAGTCCTATCTCCGGTTTTCATCCCCAGGACCTGCTTTAGTCCTTATCCTTCTTGTTAGTTGCGAAGTCATGTCTGACCCATCGCGACCCCATAGACAACGTTCCTCCAGGCCTTCCTGTCCTCTAACATTTCTGGAGTCCATTTAAGCTCACGCCGCCGATTGCTTCAGTGACTCCATCCAGCCCCCTCCTTCTCTGCCATCCCCTTCTTCTGTTGCCCTCAACCGTTCCCAACATTAGGCTCTTCTCCAGGGAGTCCTTCCTTCTCATGAGGTGGCCAACGTCTTTGAGTTTCATCTTCAGGATCTGGCCTTCTAAAGAGCAGTCAGGGTTGATATCCTCTAGGACTGACCGGTTGGATCACCTTGCAATCCAAGGGACTCACAGGAGTCTTCTCCAGCACCAGAGTTCAAAGGTCTCCATTCTTTGGCACTCAGACTTCCTTATGGTCCAACTTTCAGTCATACATTGCAACTGGGAAAACCATAGCCTTGACTATACACACTTTAATTGGCAGGGTGATGTCTCTGCTTTTTAGTATGCTGTCTAGATTTGTCATAGCTTTCCTCCCCAGGAGCAAGCATCTTTTAATTTCTTGGCTGCAATCCCCATCTGCGGTGATCTTGGAGCCCAGGGAAATAAAATCTGTCATTACCTCCATTTCTTCCCCACTTATTTGCCAGGAATTGAGAGAGCCGGATGCCATGATCTTAAGTTTTTTTAATGCCTAGTTTCAAGCGAACTTTATGCACTCTCCTCCTTCACCCACATCAAGAGGCTCTTTAATTCCTCTTCACTTTCTGCCATTAGAGTGGTTTCATCTGCATATCTTTTTATTTTATTTTGATTTGTCAATCGCTTACAAGATAATAGGTATAAGTATATACATAGTTATGAATACATGGATATATATAAAAAAATAAAAAATAAAAGAAACAATAGGACAGGGACAGTAGGCATATTGGTGCGCTTATGCATGGCCCCTAAAGACCTCTTAGGAAAGGGGTGAGGTCAATAGTAGACAGTCTAAGGTTAAAGTTTTTGGGGTTTGGGGAAGAAACCACAGAGTCAGGGAGAGTATTCCAGACATTGACCACTCTCTTGCTGAAGTCGTATTTCCTGCAATCAAGTTTGGTGCGGTTAACCTTGAGTTTGTATTTATTGTTTGCTCTTGTGTTGTTATGGTTGAAGCTGAAGTATTCATTGACAGGTAAGTCATTGCAATGTATGATTTTATATACCATACTTAGATCAGACCGAAGACGAGGTTGTTAGTATGTCTCCCTGCAATCTTAATTCCAAGTTGTGATTCACCTAGCCCTGCTTTTCTCATGATGTGCTCTGCATGTAAATTAATAACCCTTGCTTTTACCTCTAATTCTTACTTCCTGCTCCTAGTCCCTTCGTGACTACCGCCACATTGCCGTCCTGGGACACAGAGAGATACAACCATCAACTCATGAACGGCTTATAATCAGCCTTCCCCAAATGGATGCTTGGCAGGTAAGATGGACTATAACATGCTAAGGTCTCTACTAGCTTGGCAGCCTTTGAAAAATCACCCATCCACATGTGAGAGAACCTTCCCTTCCTGCCTTTCTGTCTTTCCTGACTCTGGACCGTTCACACGTGACCTAGCTGACGAAGCTTCTTGGATGAGAAGAGAAACGTCTTCAAAAAGAAAAACAAGATAAATCCCAGTTGCCTCCTGAAAAAAGCACCTTTTGGACAAGCGTGACTTGGATGACTGAGAATCTCTACAGACTTTGAACTATACCAGGGGTCTGCAACCTTAAACACTCAACGAGCCATTTGGACCCACTTCGCACAGAAACACCGGGAGCCAATAATTTAACAACCGGTGTGACTGGGTGAGCGTGGCCAACTTCTCGTCACTCACTCACTCCCAGTCACTTCCTGCTCTGGAATATGGAGCAAGTCTCCATCCCCCGCCATTATCCATACCTTCTCAGGCCAGGTGAGGAGTGATGGGGAGGGGAAGGGAGGGTCCAGCCAGTGGTGGGATCAGCTGACAAGGGAGCCGCAGCAGAGGGCCAAAAGAGACGCATGTGGCTCCAGAGTCGCAGGTCGCAGACCCCTGTGCCATACAATTTGGGATGGACACCCTTTGAATGATGTGGGAGTAGGAATGGATTTCCAGAGGGGGAGAAAAAATTGCAGACTACAGGAACCAGGAGTATTTCTCAGGAGATCCTGAGGACACAGATAAACCTCCAAGTGCTTCAACTACCCTCTAAAAGGATGCAAACAACCAGTTGTCGCAAGGAATATAAAATCCTTCCATTCCCCACCATCCAGTCAGAGCTGAAGAAGCTTCTTGGATGGGAAGCAAAATGTCCAAAGAAAAAACAAGGAAGTCCCAGTTGCCTCCTGAAAAAGCACCTTTGGGACAACCATGACCTAAATGACCGAGAATCTCTACAGGCATGACCTATCAATTCTCCATCCCTGACCCATGTCCGCAGACTGGGCTGCCTGCTAAACAGCTTTCCACCACCAGCCCCTAATCTCTGGATCATCGCTAGAGCTGGGCGTTCACCTCTCCCTGCCGCTGCACATCCAATGCACACAACCACACTCTTGTGTACCTTCCTGGGCAGGAGCCAGAGTTTATCACAGGGAGTTGAGTCAGGCAGGCCTCAGGTAACCTTCCGCCGGTCCCTTTGATCGCGGGCCTTCTGAAGGGCGAAAGGAAGGCGCCGGGCCTATCAAGGTTGATAAGGGAGACTCCACTTCATTTAATAAACACACAAAAAAAACCTTTTTGCTTTCTCTGAAATGACTGGGCTCTTTGATGGCCTAGGCACGCGCTGCACCGCTCTCGCAGAAAGCTGGGAACAGAATGGTCTCGGCCAATAAATCCAGTCACAAAATGACATTTTGGAAATGCCAAGTTGCCAAAGTACAATGAGCTTCCATTTTGATCAGCCAATGAAGTCGTCTGTGTCTTCCTTGACACAGGGCGGGGTTCGCACATTGCAGAAAGCCACGAGTATCCTAACTGTGAGGACAAGTTCCACCCAGCTGGTTCACAACGAGGCAAGCTGCAAGTTACCGTTGGCAAAACCCAGCTGACGGGTTCATGCAACACACCAAGAGGGTGCCACTTTGGTGTAGTGGTGAGGGTGCTGGCCAACCACCAGGAGACTGTGAGTTCTAGTCCCACCTAAGGCATAAATGCTGGCTGGGTGACTTTAGGCCAATCACCAGGAGACTGTGAGTTCTAGTCCCGCCCTAGGTGAGAAAGTCAGCTGGGTGACTTTGAGCCAATCACCAGGAGAGTGTGAGTTCTAGTCTCGCCCTAGACAAGAAAGTCAGCTGGGTGATTCTGAGCCAATCACCAGGAGACAATGAGCTCTAGTCCCACCTAAGGCATAAATGCTGGCTGGGTGACTAGGCCAATCACCAGGAGACTGTGAGTTCTAGTCCCAACAGAGATGAGAAAGTTGGCTGGGTGAGTCTGGGCCAATTACTAGGAGACTGGGTTACAAATTCCACTGACTCTGGGCCTTGTACAAAGTCTTTCCTTGAATCACCCTAAACTTCAACATACTTAACGCAGATGGCATGGTGATATTTCATAGGCTCCGCAGCTTGGTATATAACTTTTACATATTGTAATTATGCAGAAGGAAAAGGATGAAGAGTTTATGGTACTTGGCCAGCTCAAGGTTGACTCAGCTGTCCATCCTTCCGAAATCGGTAAAATGAGGACTCAGATTGTTGGGGGCAATTGCTACTTTTCATACCACCTACCCCAAAATGATGAAGCTTGCACTATCCTTAGTACAGCATGTATGAATTAGCAGAGAAAAATAAGCAAATTCAAAACAAAGCAAACTTTAGACTTCTGTTTAAAAGCAGGATTGAGAAAGAACTGATTAACTGGACAGAATGGCCAAGCCAATGCATCTCTCTTAATCAGATAAATTAATTAGGGATAGGCAAAGAAACGTGACTTCAATACAAACTGACTTTAATTTGCACTTCCTAGAAGTATTCATCCATCTAGTCACCTTTACCCTAAGTTTGCTGCACCCTTTATAAATAAAAAGTGCTTACCAAAAAGCATACATTGGTAAAAAATATTGATATAAGACTTCTAAAAAATGCTAATGTGGAAGCTGGCCAGAATAAACTTAAACTTAATAAAACTCAACCCTGAAAAAAAAAACAGATTTGACACATCCACTTCATTGCAATATGGATAGCTAAAAACAAACCTTCCTAAATTGTATTTATTTCTTTGGCTGCTAGATTTATACCTTGGTTCTTTTTCTCCAAGAGCTCAAAGGAGACTGAATAACACTGCTTCCATTTTGATCCCCAACTACCCTGTAAGGTAGCCTGAACTGAAGCAAAATGGCTGGTCCAACTTTTAGGGATAAGGATGGATTTGTTGGTTGAACAGTCTAGTCCTTATCCAGCATCTTCACTCTGTATACCACAGTGGCTCTAGAAGTGTTGGACTACACCTCCCAGAATTCCTATCTACTGCAATCTTTCATTGGAGAATGTGATTCATGACACACCCGGAGAGAGGGGGGTGGGAAACAGGGTCACGGGTAATCATAAATTACGTGTGGCAGAGTTGGCTTCATATGGGCCAATTGCCGACATGTTGCTCCTAATAAATCTTTTGGATTCTTTTGAAGCTTGGCTTGAGGTTCATGAATTAATTAGGGCGATTGCGGGAACCCTGACATCTACTTGCTATGCTTCCACCCAGTACTCTAGAGCAGGGGTCGCCAACCTTTTGGACCTCAGGGACCACCAAACTCATAATTTTAAATCCCAAGGACCACTAACCGGTTCTGTGGGTGTGGCCTAATTTGTGGGTGTGGCTTGGTGGTCATGTGACTGGCTGGGCATGGTTTGTATGTAAATATTATATTTATATAAATATTGAATTTTTTAATTAAAAAAGAGCACCTTTTACCCAAAAACAGGCAAAGTAGGCAGGCAGATTGAGTTGCTCACAGAATCACAGATTCATTCAGAGATCTATCTATCTGCCATCGGCTAGCTCAGTCCGTCACATAAAATTTGCTTGCAAGCAAATGCACAAAATTAACTCACAACACACCATATATGTAAATATTGAATTTTTTATTTAAAAAATGAACAACTTTTACCCAAAATCAGGCAGAGCAGGCAGACAGATTGAGTTGCTCACAGAATCATTCAGTGATCTATCTATCTGCCATCGGCTAGCTCAGTCTGTCACATAAAATTTGCTTGCCGTGAATCTGCACTGAATAACAGAACCTTCAGTCCTAAGGGAGGTTCGGCTGTGCTTAAAAGCAGAACTGAAGATCTAAAGACTAGTTAGAAAGCAAGAAATCCAACCATTTCCTGCTTCCTAGCTAATCTAAATCTCCCGGCACAGCAGAACAGATGATGGTTGGAAAAAGGAAAAATAGTAATTTAGCAGGCAAGTCTGCTGGGTAAGGAATGAGTGGACGGGGAAGGTTTCCGCGGGCCATGTGGGTGGTGGAACCTTATGTTTCTGTGCAGCCTGGATTAATTGCTTTGGAGGGGTGCTCTGGGGGTGAGATTTCTCTGCGGCCCACCAAAATTTTCTTGTGGCCCACCAATGAGCCACGGCCCACCGGTTGGCGACCGCTGCTCTAGAGCACAGGGGTATCAAACTCGATTTCATTGAGGGCCACATCAGGGTTGTGTTTGACCTTGGGAAGGCGGGGGAGGCATGGCCAGTTCAACATCACTCGTGTTGGAGGCACCTGTAGTGGCCTGAGCGCTCTGCCAGTGAAAATGGGCTCCCCAGCTCCGTTTTCAGCTTGGACTGCCTCCTGTAACCCTCTGCCAGCAAAAATGGAACTTGGCAGGGCCACGGGCTCTCCTCCCGAGCTCCGTTTTCACTGGCAAGAGGCACTGTGGGCCGGTCCTTTGCTGTTTCCAGGATGGCCCCATGGGCCAGATCTAAGCATCCTGCGGGCCGATCCGGTCCCCGGGCCTTGAGTTTGACACCCCTGCTCTAGATAGTCCTTGACTTAGAACCATATTGGAGCCCAGAAATGTCATCGTAAGACACTGAGAGTCAGAAGTCAAGACGCCCGTGTGATTTTTGGGCTCAACTGTGGTCGTAACTCGAGGATCATCTATATTGCTCTAAACTTTGCAACTAGCAGCTACCAGCACTTTGAATTTTTTTTTTTTTACACTTTTAGAACCTCAAATCAACTTTGTCTTGCCTGAAATGGGAACAGCAAAGTCAGGCTTGGTTCATAAGCTTAAGGATACAAAGCGTTCCCACTATCTGAATTCTGGATAAATTCAGTCCTGAACTTATGATCCTCAAGAAAATTGGCTACCTTATCAGATGCCATTGAGATAAAGTGAGCTTTGCTGCATTACAAGCCAAATCCACAGCTTGGGGCCAAACTCTCTCGGGAGACAAATCAAGTGAGGTTATCAGCTTCTCTGGGATGCTGGCTGAATTTTCATTAAGGCAGATCATTTGCATCTGGTGTGGAAAAAAACCTCAGACTGAAATGAAGAAGCTCACAAGGTGGAAAATGTTCCTTTTAGCCTATCCTTATTAGTCTGTCCGTTTTCTTCCATATCAATATTTTGTTTTTCGTTTTCCTACGCAAGAACATAAATCCCATTGGATTCTGTCAAGGCGCAGAAACACAAAACACAACACCCTTCCTTCCTTCTCATCTTCCTTTCCTTCCTTCTTCCCCCTCATCTATCTTTCTCCTTCTTATCTTTCTTCCTTCCTTCCTTCCTCTCCCTTCCTCTTCCTTCCTCCTTCTCATCTTCCTTCCTTCTTCCTTCTCATCTTCCTTCCTTTCCTTCCTCTCCCCTCATCTTCCTTCCTCCTTCTCATCTTCCTTCCTCCTTCCTTCTCATTTTCCTTCCTTCCTCCCCTCCTCTGAAGTTACACTGAAAATAGTGACTTATCTCTGGTTTTCACACTTATCGCTGTTTTAATATCCCCAGGGTCATGTGGTTAAAATTCAGACACTTGGCAACTGGCTCATATTTATGACGGTCCCATTTGGTGACCTTCTGACAAGCAAAGTCAATCAGGAAGCCAGATTCACTTAACAACCATGTCAACAATTGCAGTGGTTCATTTAACAACTATGGCAAGAAAGGTCATAAAATTCACTGAACAAAATGTCTCACTTAGCAACAGAAATTTTGGACTGAGTTGTTGATTGTAAGTTGAGAATCACTTGCAGTCCGTAAAGATGTTACCAGAATTTTTGGAGGAGGCAGACGTGAGTGCCAGGGGGGAAAAATATCAAGAAATAGCCAAAGAAATGGAGGGGGATGATCCCTTTGGATGATACATAGTAACAGCCTAACAAAAAAATAGCTCTACAATTTTTTTTTTTTCATTAAAATAAGATCCCATCGATTCCGCATCACAAAGGTACAGCTTTTGGGCTGAACCAGACGTGTTGGTTCCTCAAGCTCCTTTTGGCAATATTATTCTGCCAAGGTCAGTTTTGTCATCCTGTACTTACAGGTGGTCCTCGAATAACGACCACAATTGAGCCCAAAATTTCTATTGCTAAGTGAAACATTTGTTAAGAGAATTTTGCTCTACTTCACAGCAAGGAGCCTCTGTGGCGCAGTGGTTAGAGTGCAGTTTCGCAGACTACTTCTGCTGACTGCCGGCTGCCTACAATTTGGCAGTTCAAATCCCACCAGGCTCAAGGTTGACTCAGCCTTCTATCCTTCCGAGGTGAGTAAAATGAGGACCTAGATTGTTGGGGGGCAAGAGGCTGACTCTGTAAACCACTTACAGGGGGCTGTAAAGCACTGTGAAGCGGTATGTGAGTCTAAGTGCTACTGCTATTTCTTGCCATAGTTGTTAAGTGAATCACTGCAGTGGTTAGGTTTTTTTTTAACACGGTTGTTAAGTGAATCAGGATTCCCCACTCTCTGCTTGTCGGAAGGCTGCAAAAGGGGATTGCATGACCCTGGCACTCTGTAACCATCATAAACATGAGTCAGTTGTCAAAGCCTCTGAATTTTGATCACGTGATCATGGGGAAAGCTGCAACGGTCGTAGGTGTGAAAAACGGTCGTAAGTTACTTTTTTATAGTGCTGCCGTAATTTTGAATGGTCCCTAAATGAACTTTTGTAAGTCAAAGGACTATCTGTATTCTGTCGCTTCAGGTTTGGCTTTGGAGGAAGGAATGTGGGACAAACCTAATGTCAACTCAAAAATATTTCTCTGGTCTTTTAGAGTTGCCAGCAGAAAGAGAGTGGGGGAAAGCAGTCCATTCCTTAAATGCTTCAGATAATTGCTAGGCAGCCAAAGCTGTTGGCACACAAGATTATTACTGGAGAGCATGATTGATGACTCTTGGCTATGGATGTGTCCCATTGGAGAATATACATCCAGGAGGTGGGGGAAGATCGGGGTCAAGGGTGAAATGAATGATGTGTCTCAGAGTCAGCTGTACGCAGGTAACGTCGACATGTTCACTCCTAATAAATCTTTTTTTTTTTTTCATTCTGAGTGATGTGGCTAGACTCATGATTTAAATGGGGGTGGATGCCGGAGCCCTGACATCTATATTAATAAATTACGTATCAATCAATCAATCAATCAATAAAAGCCAAGTACAATCAAAACATTAAAAAGGTACATAAAAAAGACATTTTCCTTCTTCTTGTTTATATCTTAGTTTTGTTTTCTGAATAAAATAAAAACAGGTTTTTTAAAAAAGCCAATTACAAAAACAGCTTAGCATTGCAACAGGTGAGGTGTCTCCTGTTTCTGCAGTTTGCAGTTAGAATTAAAAAGGACACTCCAAGGTAAAATGGATATAGCTACAGCTTGCATTTGTAAAATGAGGAAACCATAAAAAAATCAAGAGTGGAGAGAGATAATTTCCTACTATTACCCCAGCCCCCTACAAGAGCTGGGAAAAATAAAGACGGAAACCTCCTTATTTTTCCCACGGGCTGCATCCCAAACTTCTGCATTCATTATTCCGCCTCTTCTCTTCTCTTGCAAATCATCTCAAGGCAGGCAGTCGGCCAGCCTTCCATCCTTGTCTTGACCCCAAGTCTTTTTACAATTTTTATTCATCTCCTAATCACTTCCTGTCTGGACTGCGATTTCTGCTTTTTTTTAAAAAAAGAAACCCAGAGTGTTAAAACATCAGGGGGTCCTGTCAGCTGTATTAGAGACTTCCTTCCTCCAAGGAAGAGAAGGGGGAGGGGGGGAGAGAAGTTGTTCTGTGACTGCAAACTTTGCACTTGAAAAAAATGAATGAACTTTTCCTTCCCCTTTCAAGCTGCCATCTTTACCTCTGCAGCTGCTTTTGGGACATTGGGGTCACGAATGATGTTTTTCTTCCCAGTTTCATCTGGCTGTTACTCCCAGCGACCTCACTCCGGGGAGAATGAGATGGCTTAAAAGTTTTGCAAACAATAGATGGGTTAATATCCGTCAATGAAGTACAGGTAGTCCTTGACTTACAACACCAATATGAAATTCTGACAGTTCCCCTGTCATAATGCCACAGTTCAGGTGCTGAGCAACACAGCTGCATCCATCTCTATCTATCTATCTATCTATCTATCTATCTATCTATCTATCTATCTATCTATCCATCTCTATCATCTATCTATCTACCATATCTATCTATCTATTGTACAGGGGTGGGATTCTACCGGTTCAGACCGGTTCTATAGAACTGGTTTTAACGATTCTGCGCACTTCAGAGGACCAGCAAACCGCGACCCTGGCTGATCCTGCCCCCCTCCGCCCAACCCTGCCCTCCCCGCCCAGTCAGTCCTTATCGCACATGCGCGACATTGTGTGCATGCCCGACATCGCTGACTGCATTCTCCCCCACCCAGTCACTCCTTAAGGCATTTTTTTTTTCCCCTTCCAATGATCAGTTGTTCCGACGATCAGCTGTGCCGGAATCCCCCTTGGTGTCTTACTGTTTGGCCCAGGAGGCTTCCCTGAGGCCCAGGGGGCAAAAAGGGGCACAAGAGGGGGAGCTGAGCCCCCCCCACCACCACACTCTGTTTTTGGCCTCCTGGGCCTCAGGGAAGCCTCCTGTGATCAAAAACGCCCCCCCAGGAGGCTTCCCTGAGGCCCAAGAGGCCAAAAAACGAAGCATTGGAGGGTTGCTGCAAAAAAAGAAGCCACAGTCACATGGCCACCTACAGAACTGGTAGTAAAAATATTTGCATCCCATCCCTGCTACCATATCTCTCTCCACTCCTCTCCTCTCCCTCCCCCTCTCCCTCTCTCTCTCTATAGAGTTATTTTGAGGTATGATGGGTGGCTTATAATTTTTCTGCCTGCCTGCCTTGCCCGCCCTTGAGATTTGACCAATCATTCCAAACATTTATGTAGAATCATAAGGACTAGCAACTTGTGAAAGAAGATTGCATCCTATCCAGTTCCAATTTTGCATTCTGCAGCACACACAGTTTTCCTGAGCTCCTCCTAAATTACTACTACACATGCCACTGAGTATTACAGGCGTAGGAGGCAGACAGACTTCCGACTGTTAAGGTATAATTTAGAAAACCAAATTCCCAGGTCACCTGTTGCTGGAAATATTTAAGCAGCAGGCATGGCAGGAATGCAAAAGGAAACCAACACACACATGAATTTTGTGATATGTCAAAACGAACGAGTGTTATGTATGATTCATAGAGTCTTATAGCATTTGATTCAAAAGAATACATTAGGCAGGGCAAAATTGCATTGGGAGAAATTTACTTGGAAAAATGCAAGCAACAGGGAAAGTTGCATTTTTTAAAAATATTCAAAAAAGTAGTGTATATTTAAAAAATGTACACATGGCAGCAATTGTAGAACAGGGATTTTAAAAAAACAAACCCTGAAAATTTAAAAGGACACAGGAGTTGTGTGCATTATGCATTCACATAAACCAAAGTCTTGATCAAGGATGCTATAATTAGCTTGTGGGTTACAGATTTGATTTTGTAATGCCTGCAAGCTCTTTTACTTGGCTAATACAACCTAACAGAGGTAGTCCTTGACTTACAAACACAATTGTGACTGGAACTTCTGTTACTAAGCGAGGCAGTTGTTAAGTGATTTGTGGCACAGGTGGTAAAGGCACAGGTGTACAGAAGTAAAGGCATAGATGAATGGTGAATGGCCCCCTCCCATAGAGAATAAAGAGGAGCAAAAGGGGAGTGATGTTTGTAGGAGACAATTAGTTCGCTTAATTAGTGTGAAGATTTGTTCATGACTCTCAGAGACTCCTAGCCAAGTATTTTCTTGTACAGCGTTGCGCTTGGAAGCTATCGGCCGGGCAACTCTCCAAGCCTGATAAGGTCTGTGATTGTAAAGTAAAGTTAAAGGTTCCCCTCGCACATACGTGCTTGTCGTTTCCGGCTCTTCCATTACAAAGCTGAAGAGCCAGCGCTGTCCAAAGACGTCTCCGTGATCATGTGGCCGGCATGACTAAACGTCGAAGGCGCACAGAACGCTGTTACCTTCCCACCAAAGGGGTCCCTATTTTTCTACTTGCATTTTCACATGCTTTCGAACTGCTCGGTTGGCAGAGGCTGGGGCAAGTAATGGGAGCTCACTCCATAATACAGCGCTAGGGATTCGAACCGCCGAACTGCCGACCTTTCTGATCGACAAGCTCAGCGTCTTAGCCCACTGAGTCATCGCGTCCCTCTGGTTGTAATTCACCTTTGAAAGACTGTTTGCCGGAACTTTGCTGGATGTGAATGATAGGAATTCACATTAGCCTAATAAAAAGGAGTTTTGTGAGGACAAGGAATCTGCCTTGTGATTTTGTGAAGCCTGGGTCAGAACAGCAGCTTTCAATAAAAACTATGGAAACAGGAAGCTTTCCGAAATTCCAGAACTCTGGAAAAGAGGGAAAGGGAGTTTGCCAAAAGAAGAATGAAGCAAAACTAACCAGGATAGAAGAGGAGTGTTGTTCTGCCAGTGTCCTGGACACCAAACCTGGAACAATGCCCTGCGTGACTTGTCACAACTTTTAACATTAACAGAAGGGCAATCTGCAAAGGCGCCTTGATCTTGAGCCAAATTTGCACAAAGGGAAATACTGTGTTAGTTTCAGTGCTCTATCTGGAGGGCTCCGAGTGCCAGATTCAGTTTGTCTCTTGAATTCCTATCCTATCTCTTAGGAATCTTATTAGACTTCCTTTGAAAGTTATACATTAAATAATAAGGCATACCATTAAACTGTTGCTGCCGTTTCCTGATTTTCCTGTAACACTTTTTTCCTCCCTCCACTAGGCAAACTGTTGTTTTCATACAGTTTGCTTTGCTCTCTAGATCAGGGGTGTCAAATTCAAGGTCTGAGGGCTGGATCCGGCCCCCGCAGAATCGCACTGGAAAAAGCAAAGGACCGGCCCATGGTGCCTCTTCCGGCGAAAACGGAATTCGGGAGGGCTGCTCCATTTTCAGCGGCAGAGGATTGCAGGAAGCCGTCGCAGCCGAAAATGGAGCTCGGGAGCCCATTTTCTCTGGCAAAGTGCTCAGGCCCCCACAGGCGCCCCCGACACGAGTGACATCGAGCTGGCCACACCTACCCCTGGCCATGCTTACCCAGGCCCTTCCAAGGTCAAACACAACCCCAATGCGGCCCTCCATGAAATCGAATTTGACACCGTTGCTCTAGATAAATCAAATACAGGCAAATAAATTATTGATCCACAGAAAGAGGACCCCGGAAAATGGATTTCAAAATCTTTATAACTGTAGTGTATCATTTCAAAGTATTTTTAATGGTTGTGTATCGGACCCCTTGAAGCGAGACCTGGATCTTACAGCAAAAGCATACAAACCCATTCAGGAACGCAAGTGTCACCTTAACGAGGGGAACGTTTAGGTTTTTGAGATGTTTGATTTCACTGATGGGCCGTTAAAATCCAGTCTTGTATTTAAAATCAATAGCCAAGTTGCATTAAGCAACCAGGAGCCAGTGAATGAAGGATCGACCAGCCGTCACTCAGAAAGCTGTACAGGCAGTCCTCGACTTACAACAGTTCATGTAATGACCGTTCAAAGTCACGACCTTTGCAGCAACCCCAGGATCATGTGATCTAAATTCAGAAGCTTGGCAACTGGTTCATATTTATGACCATTGCAGTGTCCTGGGGGGGGTCATGTGATCATTTTTTGCGACCTTCTGACAATGAGGAAGCCAGATTCATTTAATAATCTAACTAACTTATCCATGGCAGCGATTCACTTAACAACTGTGGCAAGGAAGGTCGTAAAATGGGGCAAAACTCACTTAACCCATGTCTCTTTTTAAGCACAGAAACGTTGGGCTGGATTGTAGCCGTAAATCGGCAGACTACCTGTATTCATTCCTATGGCAGGTCGGACTCACCTTAATGTTTTCTTACACCATCTAGGTTCAAATTATGAGATTAGCCTGCAAATGAGCCTTTCCTTTTGAAAGTGATCAGTATTTTGTAAGCTTCTCTTGAAACCTGCAGCCAAAGACGGCGACTTCAAAAGCTGAAACGTCCTCCGATTACTAAATGACAACAATTATACTGAAAGTATAAACAACAGGTGGTAAATTTATCCCATAGGGTACTCTAAAAAGTCCTGGAATTGTCCCTTTGGACCAGACCAGGTTCCTCTGGGCACCACAATCCTCTGTACTTTTTCATCTACAAACCTTGATTCTGGGTTCTCAACTGTTTAGATGCAACCCCTTGTCAATAATAATAATAAATCCTGAACTGGCAACCAAACTGCCATAACAGGCAATCACAATTAAGCTCAAAATTTCTGTTGCTAAGTCAGATGGCGGTTAAGTGAATTTTGCCCCATTTTATGACTTTTCTTGCTACCAATGGTGGGATTCAAAAAATTTTACTACTGGTTCTGTGAGCGTTACTTGGCGGGCGTGGCTTTGTGGGTGTGGCACGGGAAGGATACTGTAAAATCTCCATTCCCTCCCCACTCCTGGGGGAAGATTACTGCAAAATCCCATTCACACCCCACTAGCCTGCTTTCCAGCTCCCTTCTCCTGTGCAGGACAATAAAAAAAGACCCAGCCAATCAGCTAGGACTTGGGATGATGGGGGCGGGGCCAGTCAGAGATGGTATTTGCCAGTTCTCCGAACTACTCAGAATTTCCGCTACCAGTTCTCCACAACTGGTCAGAACCTGAATGAATACCACCTCTCCTTGCCACCATTTTTTAAGTGAATCCCTACCATGATTAAGTTAGTAACGCGACTAAAGTGAATCTGGCCTCTCTATGGATTTTGCTCATCAGGTCACAAAAGGCCAGGAACACTGCGACCGTCATAAATATGAGTCAGTTTGCCAAGCCTCTGAATTTTGATCACGTCACTAGGTGGGATGCCGCAACAGTCATAAGTGTGAAAAGTCATCGTTAAGCCATTTTATCAAATGCCTTTGTAACTTTGAACAGCCACTCAACCAATGGTTGTTAAGTCAAGGACTATCTGTATCTCTGAGCTTCTCTTTTTTCGCCATCCTCCAAATCATGTTTCTCCCTACTTAAGGAACAAGCTAGCATTTTGAGTGGCCGAGCAGATTTTTATTTTTTCTTTTCGAGTTTGATTACATCCAGCTTCTTAGCAGCTGAGAGAGCAGGTGTCCTGCCGGAAACGGGAGCAAACCTATAAAGGGAAAAGGCACTTACTAGGCATTAAAGGAGATTACCAGATGATCTCACCTGCCCTGTGCAGGCTTCCCTTCTCGGCTACCTATGCCAATTTGCAACTTGTAAAATTAATCGCTGGCTGGCTGGTGTGGCTGGTTCACCGGCTGGGAAAACCCCCAGCGTGTTACGGATGCTTTAATTGATAGAACTTGGGTGAGCCTCTGAAATTGAATCTCAAATACGAGCAGGTGGAAGCCAGAGAGTGCAAACATACACACACACACACACACACACACACATACACACAGTCCTTTTCAGGTTCCTCCATCCACAGAAGACCGAAAAGCCGGAGAACAAGGATTGGGTGGCACAGGAGACAGAAGGCCTATAGAAATGGCCCTTCTAATCTAAAAAGATGCATTAATACACGCAAACAATATATTAGAGAGAGAGAGAGAGAGAGACAGAGTGACAGAGAGAGAGAGAGAAAGAGACACAGACACACAAAGAGAGACAGAGACAGAGAGAGACAATGACAGAGAGAGAGACAGAGAGAGAGACACACACAGAGACAGAGAGAGAAGACAGACAGAGGCACAGAGAGACACACAGAGAGAAGAGAGACAGAGACACAGAGAGAGACACACAGAGAGAGAGAGAGAGAGAGATACAGAGAGATAGACACAGAGACACACACACACAGAGAAAGAGAGAGACAGAGACAGAGAGAGACAGACACACAGAGACAGAATGAGAGAGAGACAGTTACAGAGAAAAGAGATAGAGACACAGAGAAAGGAGACACAGAGAGACAGAGAGAGAGATACAAAGAGAGAGGAGAGACAGAGAGACACAGAGATAGACAGAGACAAAGAGAGACAGACAGACACACACACACACATATACAAACAGAGGGGGGGGTGTCATATCTCAAATAACATTTATCAGAGAAATCCAATCTAAGCACAGATTTAAATGTTATGAACATCTGGAGTGCTACTAAACCAGTTTCTCCAGTGCTGATCTTCCTCTTGCCATAATAATTAACACATGGTGCATGTATATACTGGTAATACTCGATTTACAACAGTTCACTTAGTGGCTATTTGAATTACGTCACTGAAAAATGTCTCTTTTGATCGTTTTCCACATTTACAACCATTGCAGCATCCCCGTGTTCAGGTAATTACAATTCAGGCGTTTGGCAACTGGCTCATATTTATGACGGTTGCAATGTCCTGGGGTCATGGGATCACTTTTTTGAGACCTCCTCACAAGCAAAGTCAGTGTGGGGAAGCCAGATTCGCTTAACAACTGTATTACTAACTTAACAGCTGCAGTGATTCATTTAACAACTGTGGAAAGAAGGGTCGCAAAATGGGCCAAAACTCACTTAACAATTGTCTTGCTTATCAACAGAAATTTTGGGCTCAATTGTGGTCGTAATTCGAGGGATAATCAGTGGAAGGACTGTTTTTCCTGTTTTTCCGAAAATACTGTGACGAAACGGGGCTAGTTTTCGGCCTGCAAAGCCTGCAGAAGCCTTCCTCAAGCCTTTGGGAGGCCGAAAAAGGCCTCAAACCAGCCAAAAATCAGCTGTGAGGCACAGTGCAGGTAAGGGGTGACGGGGGTGGGTGAGTGATTGCGTGTGCATGCGTAGGGGGCACACATTGCCTTCTGGGTGCTGGCGCGCAAGCGCGAGCATGCAAGGGCGCACCCAATTTTTGGCACAGGAACCCAAAAAGGTTAGCCACCACTGGTATAGGGTTTCCTGCCTGAGCAAGGGGTTGGACTAGAAGACCTCCAAGGTCCCTTCCAACCCTGTAACTCCGTCTACCTGGAGCAAATTTCAGTTAAGCCACTGCAAAGTATGTCCCATGATAATGCTGGGGGAAAGGGGAAGAAAGGAGAGAGAAGAGAAATCTATCCATATGCGTTTTGTTTTAAATTCTGCATCTGCTCCCGTTTATCATTTCACCATGTCAGATCTGATTCCAAACTCAGGCTGCCAGTTCACTAATGAGCAGTGTTAAGGACACAGAACAAAAACATCTCAACACTTCAGAAGTTTTTGGGATTGCCTCTCACAAAGGCTTCCACAGGTGCTCGGCCTGATCATTACTATAAAAAGGGGATTAAGGCAGAGCTTTTGCCAAGCTTCTCAATGCAGATCTGACTTTTTTCTTCCAAGTTTTTTAATGTTATTGTTTACTAGCTCTGTACCCGCGCTTCGCTACGAAATGATGTGATTTGGCTAAGTTTTGGGGGAGGAAAATAAGGTGGGGGGGAAATATGCCTCTGCCTACCAGCATCCATTGGTATTCATCTGGCTAGTGTCCTGTCAATGTGTGAGAGGGGTTGAGGGCTGTTTGGAAACTGAAACAGTAACGTGTGAGCAGGAAGGAGACAGCAAGGAGCCCGGGAGTGGCTTAGATCAACTGTTCTGTACTAAAGCTGCTTGGTGCTGTGAAACTGAAAATTGAAACTCCTCTCCTCTGCGTTTTGCATTTGGAACATTTCAGGTGGGGAGGGGGAGTAGAACTCCTTAGCATCAGACTGTATTAACAGTAATATAGGAAATGCTCATGTTCTGATGGTCATTTCGAAAAATCCTTTCTTAGTGAGCACATAGAAGCCAAGAGGAACATAGGTGCCAAATTTCAAGTTTGTAGGTTTTACGGTTCTAGAGATTTTGTGATCATGTGTGAGTGGTATTTCGCTTTTATATATATAGAAGATACATATCAATGCATGAATGGTGTGATAGCTGGGTATCATACATTTCAATACAAATAAGCATAATATGGTTACTCATATTTACATTTCACATTCATTATTTCATATTATTTACACATATTCTTACTACCACAACTCCATTACTAAACCTTCCTCTTCTTCTTTCATATATCTTAAATCTAGTAAAATATATGTACTATTATTCCCCCCTTATTTCTGTCTCTTAACTTTTTCCCCTTATGCTATAATATTCAAAGACGTTTTCCATCTTTCACCTGTTCTATTATTGTAATTCCCTTATTAAGCTCTTCACATCTATGATGATCAAGACTTAAGATTCACACAAGCCTGGGTGATTTTGGTACAGGAGAAACAACAGTCCTTCTCTCATGTTTTGATCTCATTTACCTAGGATAGAAGCATCACTTCTTCATGCATCCTGCAACTCTCCCAGAGTTTAGCTCTTAATGGAGATCCCATTAATGAACTGTCTGATTTGTTTAGATCCATTTTCTTGGACTAGAAAGGTTTTTAGTTCTCGTACACACAATTGTATTAATTGTTACTTTATATAGGTAGAACACAATTTATAACCGGGCTTGGACCCTGAATTATGCTGTAAGGTTCCTTTTTTAAAAAAAAAATTGGTTTCAATTATAAATTCCAATTAGAGCCAGTTTGATAAGGCACAAGGCTAGAAACCGAGGGAGACTGTGAGTTCTAGTCCTGCCTTACACATGAAAGCCAGCTGGGTGACTTTGAGCCAATTTTCAGGAGACTGAGAATTTTAGTGCCGCTTTAGGCATGAAAGCCAGAAGGCTGATATTAGGCCAAACACCAGTTGATGATGAGTTCTAATCCTACCTTAGCCATAAAAGCATTCTTAAGTCAAGTTTGTAGTTCATCAGAAGGCAAGTTCCATATAGCAAATAGCACTTAGACTTATATAGTGCTTTACAGCAGTTTTATAGAGTCAGCCTCTTGCCCCCAACAATTTTGGCTCCTCATTTTACCCACCTCGGAAGGATGGAAGGCTGAGTCAACCTTAAACCTGGTAAGATTTGAACTGCAAAATAGCAGGCAGCCGGCAGGCAGCAAAAGTAGCCTGCAGTGATGCACTCTAACCACTGTGCCACAGTCGCTCGTATAAGCCACCTGTTTGCTATGAAGTGAACCACAGAAGCCAGTGAGATAGGAAGGAAAGAAAAGAAAACAAGTGAATCCTGGAATAGGGCTGGAAGTATCTTAAATTTTTATTTTTATTTATTGCCAAGACAACTTTGCCTAAGCCAAAGTTTCCAAAACAATCCATTTGCTGAGATGTTGCAATACTGTACCGGCTTATAACCAACAGCATCAACATATATTTCTCCTTGCCAAAATCTAATCTGGAGAATTTGGGATTTGCAGTCCAAAAAGAACATCAGACTGAGCAGAAGATTCATTGAGCCCAAGAAGACCTAATTAAGGTTTTGGCAAGTCCCAGAATACTTCCCCAGCCAGTTAGGATCTGGAGAGCATCAGGATGGAGAAAGCTAGAGTAGATGAATACAGTTAAAAGAGAGCTTCCTTCCCGTTAACTTCTCATTAGCAAAACCAGCTAATTATCAAGACTCACCAGTGTGGTTAGCCAGCAAAGAACAGCCAAATAAGCTGCCAAGGAAACTTCCCAATTATAGGTAGTCCTCAATTTATGAGCACAATTGAGTCCAAGATTTCTGTTGTTAAGTGTTGTGGTTAGCCGGCAGCAGGTGCAGATGGTTGAGGAGAGCAAGGACTCTGATGAGGGGCCAGGACCATCAGGGAGTGGACTGCTGCATTCAGAGATTGTCAGGGCTGGCAGTAGTGATGAGGAGGTTCCCGAGGAGCCTGTGCCAAGTGCACGTGCACGAAGGATTACTCGGAGGAAAGAACAATTACAGCAGCACAGGTGACTCGGGAGTAAGGCTGCTAGCTAATGGCCCCTCCCTCAAGAGGATAAAAACTAGGTTTCAAAAAGTGTTCTTTGTAGAAAGCAAAAAAGCTCTGAAGTCCCAACTGGTAGACATCTTAGTTCGTGTTTGGAGAATTTGGTAAATTAGTTCTTATCTCTGGGTTTTTGGCAGCATTGATGAACAACTTGGCAAGGTTCTTTCTTGTCGGAGCTAATTAGTGGAAAGCAGCTTTTGATCTGTAAAGGCACAGCATTCGTTATTAAACCTTAAAAGGTGGGGGCTGTTGCCTTTGTCTGTGTTTACTCTTTGGGAACCGGTTGGGTCAGAACATTAAGTGAGACATCTGTTAAGTGAGTTTTGCCCCATTTTACGACTGTTCTTGCCATGGTTGTTAAGTAAATCACTGCAGCGGATAATTTAGTAACCTGGTTGTTAAGTGAATCTGCCTTTGCTCATCAGAAGGTTGCAAAAGGGAGATCCCATGACCTTGGAACACAGCAACGGTCGTAAGTATGAACCAGTTGCCAAGCCTCTGAATTTTGATCACGTGATCATGGAGATGCTGCCAAGATCATAATTGTGAAAAATAGGCAATAATTCACTTTTTTTCAGTGCCATTGCAGCTTTGGATGGTCACTAAATGAACTGTTGTAAGTCAGGGACTTCCTGTACATTAGAAAAAGGAAATACTCAAATTTAAATACATTTATTTATCCATCCATCTTCTATCTATCTATCTATCTATCTATCTATCTATCTATCTATCTATCTATCTATCTATCTATCTACCTACCTACCTACCTACCTACCGTCTGTCTGTCTGTCTGTCTATCTATCTATCTATCTATCTATCTATCTATCTATCTATCTATCTATCTATCTATCTATCTATCTATCTATCTATCTATCTATCTATCACCTACCTACCTACCTATCAACCTAGAACTACGGAGAAATTTCATAAGGATGAGAGCAATCAACCAATGGAGTAGCTTGCCTCCAGATGTTGTGGGTTCATGGTCCATCACTAGAGGCTTTCAAAATTTAGACTAGACAACCATATGGCTGGGATGGTATAGGGCAGTGTTAGCAAACCTTTTCGGCACCGAGTGCTGAAATGGGAGCTTGCACATGCGTGCGTGCGCATGCCAGAAACAAGAAGAGCAGCTTCCCGGCATGCTAGCTAGTTTTCTGGTTTTTCACCCGCATGCGCACACAAGACCAGCTAGCTGGTGTGCATGCACATGCCGGAAACCAGAAGAACAATGGACAATGGCTGGCGTGCCCGGAGAGATGGCTCTGTGTGCCACTTCCGACATGCGTGCCATAGGCTTGCCATCACGGGTATAGGGTCCGCTGCCTGAGCAGTGAGTTGGACTAGAAGACCTCCAAGGTCCCTTCCCGCTCTATTATTCTATGATCTATTAATATGCCAAACTGGCATTTTCGATATACAGAGGAGGGAGGGAGAATATTTCCTGCTCCATCACCTTTCTCCATGACGTCTGCCTGGCCACTCAAAACCTACCAAGTAGCAAATGCATTTGGGATACTAATTGGCAAAGGGGCCAATAAAAAAAAATATATCAGGGAATGAAGCCAGCCACAAGATTCAGAGAGTAACTGACTCATCTGTGGTTAATACGCCAATGAGCTTCTTACTGAACAAGTCAAGAGGCTCTTTACCAGCTCAGAACAGCGGCCGAGAATTGCTTGCGGAAAATCTAAATAACAGAGACGTGGCGTATGAGTGTTGCAAACCAAACACTGCTTTCCATAACACCTGAGCCATTCTCATCAAGCTATTTATTTACCGAGTCTAGGATTTATTTAAATATATATATATATATATATATATATACAAAGTGTATATATATATCTTCAGCTAAATCAAATATGTCAGATCCACCTTTGCACTCACAAGCATGGGAACAGTGAGTCAGGAGCCTGCTTAACATGGTTCCTATTAAATTTCTACCCCATATTTCTTCTGTAGCTATGTGTTAGCATGCATCGTCCTTCTTCCTCCTCTTTTTCCCGCAGAGAAGTTGGGCAAGCACAGAAAAAGTGCAAAGTGCTCCAAAGGGCAAGAGGGTAGACCTCCATCTGCACCTGCCCAGTTCTAACCCAACATCTTAAGAGGGATGTTACAACTGACTTGGCCTTAAATGCGTAAACCTTACAGAATCTACAGCTGTTGCTATCCCTCAAGTCCAGATGTTATCCGGATGTCTTTAGGTCTGATTTCCCTCACTCTTTAATTAAGATAGCAATGATCATGGATTATGAGTTAAAATCTGAGGGCACGAGGTTGGGCACATCTGTATAATCTTCCATATTGTGCTATTCTAGGATTTGGCCACTGGACATTCACATTTCTGTTTCAGGTTTTCCACTGCAGTCCCAAAAGTGCTTTTCCAAAAGGCAATTGGACTTTCTTTGCTTCTCCTAGATGTCTTGTTTCTCATCCAAGAAGATTCTCATTCTTTCTTGCTTGCCATGATGTAAAAAAAAGGTTGTGGAGACTCTAGAAAGAGTGCAGAGAAGAGAAACAAAGGTGATTATATCAAGAACGGTGGCAGGAACTGGGTATGTCTAGCTTAATGAAAAGAAGGACTAGGTCAAGGGTCTTCAAACTTGGCAAGTTTAAGACTTGTGGATTTCAACTCCCAGAATTCCTGGACTAACATGACTGGAGGAGGAGTTCTGGGAGTTGAAGTCCACAAGTCTTAAAGCTGTCAAGTTTGAAGAACCCTGGATTAGGGTGACATGATAGCAGCGTTCCAACATCTCAGGGGCTGCCCCAAAGAAGAGGGAGTCAAGCTATGCTCCAAAGCACCTGAGGGCAGAACAAGAAGCAATGGATGGAAACTAATCGAGAGAAGCAACTTTGAACTAAGGAGAAATTTCCTGACAGAACAATTAATCAGTGGAACAACTTGCCTCCAGAAGTTGTGAATGCTCCAAATGTGGGTAGTTGTTAAAAAGATGTTGGATAACCATTTGTCTAAAGTGGAATAGGTTTTCCTGCCTAAGCAGGGGGTTGGACTAGAAGACCTCCAAGGTCCCTTCCAACTCTGTTATTCTATTCTAAGAAGCAAAATAACTTCTAGGAAAACCTAAGGAAGTCCAGTTCATCATCCTCTTTTAATGACCGCATAATCCCTTACGGGGTGGAGTCAGTGCAACTGAATGGAACTGAGTGTTTGCTGGCTGGATGCCCTTCCAGTTGCCAATGAAAGAAAGAAAGGCCAGTTGACTTTTTCAAGACAATCAAGTCCTGATGATTGAGAATCTCCATAGACTTTCAATTGCAATGTTTCACTTTCTACGTTTTGGAGAACAATGAACATTCAAGAGAGCATGAGGTCCGTGAAGCTATGATCTTGCTGACAAGTTCTTAGAATAGATATGACAATCTAGATATGAGATAGATGTTAAAATGCAATGGTTTAAATAAAGAATTAACAGAACTAGATCAGATATTAACAGGAACAGATGAGAAATTAATATATGGCTATTTGTTAAGTTATCAAGATGGAAGAGGAACAAGTAAAGAAACAATGATAGTGTGGGTTAAAAATGTTGGCTATTCGATTGAGTTAGATCAATGGCAGAAATTATGGGATAGAAATTATAAATTAACAATGTCTACTGCGTACAAAGAAAATCTTTATAAAATGTCTTACAGATGGCATTTTCCGCCCTCAAGGTTAGCAAGATGTTTAAGGATATAAATCTGCAAAATGTGATTAGAAAGATATTAGAATGTGCAGAAATGGATAAGCTAACACTTACAATTACAAGACTAGATAAAATGACATCTAACACATTAAAGAAACATCAAAATCCAGGACTTAATCCTGCATTAGAAGACACACATTCTCAATCTGAAACATACTCAAACATGAGTGTTCAAACATGATCAGCAAACAGGCATGCAAGCTGACTTCTAGAACGAATCAACTCTCCCGAAAACTAATCAATTAAATCTTGAAAAGTCACATGTTTGGGCAAGAGCTGAGTGACTGTCTTGGTTTTCCTCTGGGGTTAGACCTACGTACGATTTGCTTGAGGAGCTGAACTCAATTTTGCAAAAGGCAATCTGCAAAGGATTTTTTTTAAAAAAAAAAATGACAGATGTTAAACAAAACTGGGTTTGTGTACTTCGGTTCCAGATTAAGCATTGCAAAAGGTCCCTCATCAGAATCAGATATTTCTCAGCCGGGCCTGTGAGATTCCCCAAATGTTTGCATTTCCAGAGTAATCTAATGCAGCGGTCACCAACCGTGGGCTGTGGACCACTGGTGGGCCATGAGAAAATTTTGGTGGGCCACAGAGAAATCTCATCCCTCTCCCAAAGCAATTCATTCAGGCTGCGCAGAAACACAAGGCTGCGCCGCCCACATGGCCCACAGGAACCGTCCCCGCCCACTCACTCCTTACCCGGTAAACTTGCCTGCTAAACTATTTTTTCTTTTTCCGACCATCATCTATTCTGCTGTGCCGGGAGATTTAGATTAGCTAGGAAGCAGGAAATGGTTGGATTTCTTGCTTTCTAGCTAGTCTTTAGATCTTCGGCTCAGCACAGCTGAACCTCCCTTAGGATTGAAGGTTTGCTTACAAGCAAATTCATTGCAGACACACGCAAGCAAATTTGAGACACTGAGCTAACCGATGGCAGATAGATAGGTCACTGAATGATTCTGTGAGCAACTCAATCTCCCTGCCTGCTTTGCCTGATTTTGGGTAAAAGTTGTTCTTTTTTATACAAAATTCAATACTTGCATGCATGGTGTGTTGTGAGTTAATTTTGTGAGCTTGCTTGCAAGCAAATTTTATGTAATAGACTGAGCTAGCCAATGGCAGATAGATAGATCTCTGAATGAATCTGTGATTCTGTGAGCAACTCAATCTGCCTGCTTTGCCTGGTTTTGGGTAAAAGTTGCACTTTTTTATAAAAAATTCAATATTTATATAAATATTTATAATATTTACATACAAGCCATGCCCAGCCAGTCACATGACCACCAAGCCACACCCACAAATTAGGTCACACCCACAGAACCAGTTAATGGTCCCTGGGATCTAAAATTATGAGTTTGGTGGTCCCTGAGGTTTAAAAGGTTGGCAACCCCTGATCTAGTGGTTAAAGCAGGGGTCTTCAAACTTGACAGCTTTAAGACTTGTGGACTTAAAACTCCCAGAATTCCTCCTCCAATCATGTTAGCTCAGGAATTCTGGGAATTGAAGTCCACAAGTCTTAAACTTGCCAAGTTTGAAGACCCTTGGGTTAAAGTAAAGACAAAAAGCAGTGGATGGAAACTCATCAAAGAGAGAAGCAACCTAGAATTGAGGAGAAATCTTTTTGACAGGTAGAACAGTTAATCAGTGGAAGGACTTGCCTCCAGAAGTTGTGGGTGCTCCAACACAGAAGGTTTTCAAGAAGAGATGGGACAACCATAGGGTTTTCTGCTTGAGCAGGGAGGTGGACTAGAAGACCTCCAAGGTCCCTTCCAACTCTGTTATTCTGTTAAAGTAGTAGATTAGGAGTGGGAAACTTGGCTTCAGGGCCATCTTCAGGTTCAAGGCTTACTAAGTGATCTAAGGCAGAAGTCTCCAACCTTGGCAACTTTAAGACTTGTGGACTTCAATGCTGAGGAATTCTGGGAGTTGAAGTCCACAAGTCTTGAAGTTGCCAAGGTTGGAGACCCCTGATCTAAGGGCAGTTAATCTTTCTTGGCCCAGTCTACCACAAAGGACAGCTGGAATTTAAAATGGACTGCTTCATATGCAATCCAAGCAAAAACAGGACAGAATCAATTAATCAATAAACAACTGCCCTCTTTCAAAACCAGGCAAAGACAAAGGTATTTGGTTGCACAACGGACATTTCAGGACAAACACAGCTACACAATATACGCAAATTCTTTCGCTCATAGAATTCCTCGGGGCCTAGCAAGAGTTGAGACTTCCTACTTCCAGCTTGCTCTGCTGTAATGAAGTTGCTGTAATAAGCAAATCAGATGTTGTTTGTCTTCTAGTAGAAGGTTCAAATTTCCAGGAAAGACTTTAAGGGGAAATTCAACTGAAATGCCAACACTACCATAGAAATGGGAGCAACCATATCACTTCATGATAAAACACAGACGGTGAAAGAGGGAAGAGATGAGATTTGATCAAAAGTCGCCCTGATTAAATCCAGGATGGCTGCTTTTTTGAATGGATGATAAACTGATAGTCCAGTTGATCAATTTTTTTTTTTGGTGGGGGGGGGGGATGTAAAGATATTAGTGTTGAATAATGAAATCTAAATATCCCATTGAAAAGATGCAAGACTGTTACTGTAGAAAAAAAGGGGCACACATTTTTCAGATCCATTTATGACTCGTAGACTTCAACTCCCAGAATTCCTGAGTCAGCATGGCTGGTTCAGGAATTCTGGGAGTTGAAGTCCACAAGTCATAAAAGGACCATCGGTCGCCACCCCTGATTTAATTAAACAAAAGGGAGTTTAATTTCATTCCTATTGCCTTCCACAACTTCCTGTGTCTTAAAACCCTCTGATAAAAGGTTCAAAAAGCTGCAGTATGCAAATCTCAATGCCCCCCCCCCCCCTGCAAACCAAACTGATTCAATCAAACTGATTATATTATTTAAGACATGAGGAAAAACATTCACACTCATCTCCTTCCTGTGCTAAGTTGACTTAAATGCAACACTCGGTATAGGAATAACCGACAAGGCCTCCTTGATTAAGCCTCCTTGTGAAGAACTAACTCCAACTATCTGTCACACACAAGTGGGATCAATCCGTGACTCTGGAAGCAGGAATTTCCTAATATTCCTGATAGTAATTCGACTTCAACACAGACAGCATGAAGAAAAATACAAATGAAGAAAAATATAATGCAATCAGTGCAAAAGATGAGCACCTACACTATGACATAGGAGGTTTTGAAGTAATTCCCTATTTATTATTAAAAGACATTTGTTTAAAAAATTAGTCAGGGCTGATTTTACTAATTAATATTGGATATAAATTAAAAGTTAGAATTCTGAAAACTATTAAACTCCAGGTTTCAAAATAGTACAGGCAGGATCCTTCTTTCCAGAAAAGAATAATATATTTGTTTGGTCTCAGTCAACAGGGTGAAAGCTATGTCTTCACTGCTTTCCTGAAAGCTAACAGAATAGAATAGAATAGAATAGAATAGAATAGAATAGAATAGAATAGAATAGAATAGAATAGAATAGAATAGAATTTTCTACTGGCCAAGTGTGATTGGACACATAAGGAATTTGTCTTCGATGCATAAGCTCTCAGTGTACATAAAAGCTGTAAGTGATAGCTAATATGATCGTAGTCATATAAAAATACATTAGGATGTTTAATCTTTTAACTTTTATAATGTGGAATGTTTTATAGTTGGCTGTACACCGCCCTGAGTCCTTCGGGAGAAGGGCGGTATATAAATGTGTGTGTGTGTATGAATGAATGAATGAATAAATGAATGAATGAATGAATGAATGAATGGTGGGTACCTCAAATGATCGTGGAAGCTTACACAGGTACACCAAGATGCTTCCAAGCTCATCATGCATTTGTAGGAAAGCCTAATTTTTTTCAGGTGCACAGGGTTGGATCCTACCTCTGAAGTTGTTTCAAAGCAGGGGTCCTCAAACTTGACAGCTTTAAGACTTGCGGACTTCAACTCCCAGAATTCCTCCTCCAGCCGTGTTAGCTCAGGAATTCTGGGAGTTGAAGTCCACAAGTCTTAAACTTGCCCAGTTTGAAGACCCTTGCTTCAAAGCATGCAAGAAGGCCGATGATACCCCTCACTCTGAGGGGAATTGGAAAACTTGCCACAGCCAACTCACCGTGGGACAACTCGCCACGCACAACTTTGCTGCAAGACAACGTGGCAGGACAATTGAACAATTCAATGTAATTATTTAAAATAAATCATATTTTAATTTTTGTCATACACATTTGAGGCTCTGGGATCGAATCGAAGCCATTGATCCGCTAAAGGTTGATAGTGCAGAGTAATTTTTAAGTGGTATGAATGCTGGGAAAGTGTCTTGACTGTCATAAAAACATTCACACACAACTTTGGAGAAACAGGTTAGAAGATTCCAGACTGTTTCTTAAGTCACTGCACGAGATAATCAAATTTCTTCACTGTTTATTATGAACTCCCTTGTCTTTTGCTGTAGCCCAAAGGGGCTTCTTAAAAAAATATTACAAATTCAATGGTATATAAAAAGCATGAAATCTTAGGTAGTCCTTGATTTAAGATAATTTTAATTGTAAAGCTGTGATTGTCGTAAAGCAGATTACCATGTGACTAGACTGAATTTTGCAGCAGTTGTTAAGTGAACATCGGGATCTTTAAATGAACCCATGATTCGCCATTGGATGGTTTCTGCGGGAAGTAGAACATCAGTTTCTGGCAAAAATGTTGTGAATGGTAGTCACATGGGCCATGGGAAATGGCCGTAAATGTGAGCCAAGTGCCCAAATTGTGATCATGTGACCAATGGACAAATCATTGCGGCCAATTCACCGTGGCACAATGGAACAATTCAATTCAATTATTTAAAATAAATTTTAAAAATACTTTCAATTTTTGTCCTTCACATATCATTGTGCCCCTCCTTTTGCATCCTTTAATGGTTCTATTCCACCATTTCTTTGATATTAGTGTGACTCTTCTCCTACAGCAAATTGTCCCGTGACGAATTGACCGTGTGTGTCCCACAGTGAATTGGCCATGGCAAGTTGGCTGTGGCGGTTGGCTGCGGTGAGTTGTCATAGATCCCCTAACTCTAATGACTGGAAGCAGCTGCGACTCTCTAGGATCGTATGGGAAAAGAGGAGGACATAAACACGACCTTTGAAAAAGCCTCCCTTGCAACGATGCATTTACACTGACACTTCCTGTACTCTCGAAACACCTTCAGGAGATTAAATGTGAACTAGGTTAACACCATCAAAAGTTGAATGTGAGTCATCTCTGTGACACAGCTGCTAAAAAGGGAAAATGAATTTTAGGCTGTGTGACACAAGGCAGCTTCAGAAGATGGGAAGCATAAGCACTCTATTGTGCATGGATCAGATTCACCTTGAAGGAAGATTGAGGGAAGGGGACAAGTTTAGCCTCGTATCACATTGAGAGGGCCTCTAATACACCTTCCAAGCCCCTGATGGAGGTTTCTTCACACAGAAGGTTTCATTCCATCTTCCCAGAAATCGGGGCATGCAGTAATGAAGTTACAGGCAGGCATGTTCTGATTAAAGCAAGGATCTTCAAACTTGGCAAGTTTAAGACTTGTGGACTTCAACTCCCAGATTTCCTGAGCTAACATGACTGGAGGAGGAATTCTAGGAGTTGAAGTCCACACAAGTCTTAAAGCTATCAAGTCCATTAAAGGTTAGGAGAAGTTTCTCAAGGTTTTAGCAGTTTAATTCTGATTCTATTGCACCCTCCATTGAATGTGCCCATGGGAAAGCTAGACATCCACCTGCCTGGGATGCTTTAATCTGGATTCCTACACTATACAGGGACCTGGTTTGGATGGCCTCAATCACAGCTTCCAAATCTGTGATGGGTCTCCTTCCAAAATGAGTTTAGTTTATTGAAATACGTGGTCCTAGACCAGGGGTGTCAAAACTCGATTTCATTGAGAGCATCAGGGTTAGTATTTGACCTGAGGGGGCGTGATCAGAGTAGGCGTGGCCAGTTCAACGTCACTCATGTTGGGGGCGTCTGTGGCGGCCCGAGCACTCTGCCAAAGAAAATGGGCTCCTGAGCTCCGTTTTCAGCTGCAACGGCTTCCTGTAACCCATTGCCAGCTCTGTGTGGCCCTGTATGCTCCTCCTGAACTTCATTTAGCTGGCAGAAGCACCGCGGGCCGGTCTTTTGCTGTTGCTAGGGCAGCCCTATGGGCCAGATGTAACCAGCTCTTAGGCTGGATCCGGGCCTCGGCTTCACTTTTGACACCCCCTGTCCTAGACCAAACACAAGAGAAATTCAGAATTCTTTTCTTAGAATCATAGGGCTGCAAGGGACCTAGGAAATCTTCTGGATCAACCCCGTGTTCGAGACAGCAGTCTTGTACCATCTGAGCCAAATGGTTGTCCAATCTATTTTTGAAACCTTCCAGTGATGGAGCACCCACAACTCCATGAGGCAAGCTATTCCAACTGATTGTTCTCACTGTCAACTCATTTCTCCTGATTTCTAGGTTATATCTCTCTTTGACAAGCTTCCACGAATTGCCGTCATGGCGAACTTATGGGCATGTGCGTGCTGGAAGTGGCACACAGAGCCATCTCCGCTGGCATGCGTGCCATTGCCTCAGAGCAGATCCACTGCGCAGGCACGCGGGCCGCCTGCCCAACCAGCTGATCGTCGGCTAACTGCTACGCACGTGGGGGGGCGCACACAGGAGACACGCGCGCATGCACAAAAACACGTGGCACAAACAGGGGGTCGTGTGCACATGCGCCAGGGCAGTGGTGGGATTCAAATTTTTAACAACCGGTTCTGTGGGCGTGGCTTAGGTGGTGGTCGTGGCTTGGTGGTCATGTGACTGGGTGGCTATGTTATTGGCCGGGTGTGGCCAACTCAATATTACTCACATCGAGACACCATCTCCTCGCCTGGCCTCTCTTGACTGTGGAGATGCTGCAACAGTCCTAAGTGTGAAAAAAATGATCATAAGTCACTTTTTTCAGTGCCACTGTAACTTGGAATGGTCATTCCACACAAGCAAAGTACCAGAAAAGGAGGGGAAAAAAACTCCAGAGACGTTCCTGAGACAAGAAGTCTGCCAAGAATGTAACAAGGGTTAATGGAGAGGCAGTTTCTATAAGCAACACCAGAATGTTTCCTTCTTGCCTTCCTTGCAAGATTAGGCCAGTCATTTCTTCTAACAACTGGTTCTCCGAACTGCTTAGAATGTTAACAACCGGTCCTAGGGAATAGGTGCGAACTGGTAGAATCCCATCCCTGCTATAAAATCTCCAGTCAGAGGTGGGATTTGCTGGTTCTCCAAACTACTCAAAAATTTCCGCTACCGGTTCTGCAGAACTGGTCAGAACCTGCTGAATACCACCTCTGCACTGGGGCCGTGGTCCCCCCCGCGTGCATTGCCTTATGGGTGTGCACTATTGGCACGCGAGGACAGAAAGGTTAGCCATCACTGACCTATTGCTACTTGTCCTGCCCTCTGGGGCTTTGAAGAATAAGTCAAATCTCCTCTTCACTGGGATAGTCTCTCAAGTAGCGGAAGTTATCACGTCCCCCCCAAACCTTCTCTTCCACAGGCTAGCTATATCTAGCTCCCTCAACCTCCTTCATACAATTTACCCTCCAGACCCCATTATCATTTTTGCTCTTCTTCTCTGCACGCTCTCCACAATCTCAGCATCTTTTCTATATTGCGATGATCAGAAGTGGATGTGGTTTCACCAGCGCAGTGTAAATCGGTACTATCACTTCTCGTTGCCTTGACGCTATTCCTCTGTTAATGCAGCTTAAGACTGCATTGCTACCTATTCATCTACTGTGCAAGAGACATCGGGAGAAACGATCAGGCCCCCAAAATGTCTCATTGTCATAGCCATAGTACAACATTTAATTGCAATGTCAGGCACTTCCATTCTTATGAGGGTGTTATGAATAGCTGGTAATTAGAGGGGAGATTATTGCTGCCCTCCAAAAGTGTTTAAAAAAATATATTTCAGAAACATGTGCGTTCCCGTCTCAAATGTTGAAATCTTGAATTTCCCAAACAAGTTCAGAAGCTCATTCCAAAGTGAATCACTTTCATTGGAGACTCCCGAGAGGAAGATAAAAGATCTCCAGGTCTACTCACAGCAAGAAGTAAGTGTTTCCTTACTTAAATTAGGAAGATTAAATCTTTTGCTTGGGAAAAAAAAAAACAACAACCATCAGGAGCCCCTTTTGACGCAAAAAAGAACAGTCGATGTTTTTCTGAAGCCCCACAATTTCAATCAAAGCTTCCAAGCCACTCACATTTTGCACCAAAGAGCCCTCCACAACCAGTGGTAGTAGTATGCTACCGGTTCGCCCAAACCGGTAGTAAAAAAAAAAATCTCCGATCAGTTGAGGAGGAGAAGGATAAAAGACCGAAAAGTACATGGGAGGGTGGCAGGGTTGCTCCTAGCTTTTCGTTTCATCCCCTCAGCTGATTTGCTTGTTAGGGGTGCATGCATACGCACACATGCGCAATCACCCACCGAACCAGTAGCGCCTAAGGTAGGATGCCACTACTGTCCACAACCCCTCTCAAAAACCTCAGATGTCACCAGAAGCAGCTGTTCATCCCTAGGCCCAAAATACCCTTTTGCGAAGTGGCAATCAAGTGGCGTCAGGAAAAAAAAAAAGGAACAAAATCATTATCTAGGTTACATGACAAATCTTGCTTACTCTTTGCGAAAGCAGCTGGAAAGAGAGAAAATCAAGGTTATGTAAGAGCAAAGCCCTCACTCTTAGCACTACAAGAACAATCCAAGTGCCGGGACAAGGCTACATTTCCCAAACAATTTGCAAGAGGCCAGGAGAAAAATGTGACGCAGCAAAAGCGGCCCTCATCGCTTGTCAGTTCTTGGCGAGAAAAGAGCTCAGAATTTGGAGTGGATTCAGAAGAATGAGGCGCTCTTTACAGTAAGTAGTTAGTAATCCTAGAAGCTGTACGGCCCTCTTTCTGTCCCACTTAAAACATGACACATCCGCACTTGGTGAAATGTGCTGGAGCGATGTTTATGTATTGTTTTTACATAAGTGCATTCCCACACAGCATAATGCTTTTTTAAGTTTCCGGGTTGCTCACTTGCTCACCCTGGCCTGGGTTGTTCTAATGGCCAGGTTGTTTCCAAGATCAGATCTTTGCAGCGTGGGAGAAGATGAACCCCAGGACTCACAGAGGAAAGATGGGAAAACATCCAAGGAGCTTTTATTTTATTTTTATTTTATTTTTGGGCTGGCTTGCTTTTGATGAAAACCCACAAAGTCTCTGGAAAACAGGGAGTGAAAACCAAAAACACGCAAAACGCAATCCTCCCACTGAAGAAGTTACAGCCTTTCTAGGCCACATAGTAAGCTGGAATTTGCTTACCTCGTCGCCAGCCAAAAAAAAAAAAGGATCGGCTTGAAATCTTAAAAGGGAGGGAATCTGGCACCTAGCTTTTAAAAATTTGGGTTTGGGGAAGCCATCCAATGGTAACTAGGAACGTAGGCGCTTACATACAGCACAATGCATCGGGTTGTACATAGCAAGAAGGTCTGAGCCGGCGAGGCGGAAGGACAGCAAATACTGGGGAATCACCCAGGCAAGGAAGAAGGTTTCTCCATCCACCTGGGCATAAGCAACAGAGTTTAAAAGTCACACCCTGGCTTTTGGAGACATGCTCACACATGCAAAAACATTCGTTTGCAGCTCAAGGAAGGTAACTTGAACAGAACAAGAAAGTTTGAAAGGAGACAACCAATTCACAACTGGAAGGAAGAGGCCGAGATCAACTGCAGAAGACAAATGCCACAGGGCACAATTTAGGAGACAGGGGAAGACCTGGCACAGCCTTCCCCCTCTCCCTCCTTCTCCCAAATCCTAACTATTGAGAAACTGGAGCAGAGATCAGAACAACTGACGCAGGTCGTGTGTTTATTAGCAATGGTGCCACGACAGGCTGGGACAGCCTTATGCAAATTTGGCTACCCACCCCGAGAAGCAGGTGGAAAACACGCAACAGCCTTGGACGGTCATGGGAGGTGGAGAGGTTAAACACCTGAAGACCCAGCCATCTGTCAGTTTTCCCTACTCTGGGAGGTAGGCCTGTCAGTTTTCCCTGCTTTGGGAGGAAGGCAGTGCCCTATTAGTCAGCCTGTTTGATTTCCAGCAGGCTTAATTGCATTTTCCTTTGAACTCCTTATCCTAGTTGGCCTGCTCCAAAAGCAACTGACATTGACTGTCAATCTGATGCCTAGCAGGCCCAGCACGATCCTTGCCAAAATTATAAGTGATAAACCAGGTTAACCCCACCCTCACCCCTGGCTCTTCCTTGGCTCTGGGAAACACACAGCCCTGGTAGCACAGTGGTTAAAGTGCAGTACTGCAGGCAAACTCTGCCCCACAGCCTGGAGTTGAATCCTTGATGGTCATGGAACTCGAGGTCTCTCAAAGATCCTCACGGTCACAGTCCATCCTTCCAAGGTCAGTAAAATGAGGATCCAGATGGTTGGGGGCAATAGGCTGACTCTGTAAACCGCTTAAGGCAGGGGTGTCAAACTCAGGGTCTGTGGGCCGCATCCACTCCGCAGATCTGGCCCGTGGGGCCACCCTGGAAACAGCGAAGGACCGGCCCATGGGGACCTATGCCAGTGAAAACAGAGCTCGGGAGGGCCGTGCGCAGCCGTCCCAGGCCCGGTTTTCAGCCATGATGGCCTCCTGCGGCCTTCTGCCAGTGAAAAGGAAGCTTGGGGGGTGGACATACATGGGCCCCCTGAGCTCGGTTTTCAGTGGCAGAGGGCTGCAGGAGGTTGTCGCAGCCGAAAATGGGGTCCAGGAGCCCATTTTTGCTGGCAGAGCGCTCGTGGGAGATGTCATGCTAGCCAGACCCACTCCAGCCCCTGAGGTAAAACACAAGCCTGATGCAGCCCTCAATGAAATCAAGTTTGACATCCCTGGCTTAGAGGGTACTATAACGCACTATGAAGCGGTATATAAGTCTAAGTGCTATTGCTATTTTCCAGATATACTAGATTATAACATTCCTCTCTCCTCCTTTGAAACCTACCAGTAATAGCTAGCAGGCAATGGGAACTGTATTCCAACACATTTGAAATACTACTGGGTGAGGATGAACAAGAAGTAATTCTACTTTTTAGTAAGCTCCAAATATGCAGCTTTTGCATTTAAGGGGTCCTTGATAGATAAAGCCATAGACACATCTTGTTTAAGACAATGTAGTGGGCCACAGGATTTCAACTTACCTGAAAATTAGCAGTAGACAGTTAGAGATATGCAAACCACATGCTTTTCATAATAATTTTTAACAGATGCCTACTGCAATGTTTTGCTCTGTTCTTTGCTCCTGGCATAAGGCCAGAAAAATGAATTCAACCTCCCAAAATTACAAATAAACAAGAAGTACCAAGTCATTGCTTCCTTAGGTTTTCCCAGCCATGACACCCTGTCTTCAAATAAGGAAACATCTTAATGGCACACTACACATTAGCCAGGAAAAGAAGTAATCAGAAGGGTACAGAGATCGACAACACAATTCTGTAGTTATGGAATATCCTTTTCGGAGGCCACCTGAACCGCTCAGTAAGTAAGGAAACTTAGATATCACTTCCGTTTAGAGACTAAAAACAGGGTATGCAAATGGGTGAGATGTAAGTGAAGCAAAATGTACTCTCAAAAGGCTCTCCAACAGGATGTTAAGGAACAAGCAATAAGCTTTGGAAATTCAATTCACTCGTACTAATATTCTAGGTCTATGTTCCTCAACAATTGGCTATTTTAAAGTGTGGATATTAACTTCAGTTGATGTCCACTCATCTTAAAAGTAGATTAAGTTGATAAAGACTGCTTTCGGTTAAATGTCTATAGAGATTCTCAATCATCCAGGTCATGACTGAAGTTGCTTTTCAAACAGGCAGCTGGACTTGTTTTACCTTGAAAATATTTAGCTTCTCATCCAAGAAGCTTCTTGACTTCTGCTTTAGGTTGTTAAGTAGCTCTATCCCAATTTTGCCCAAGGTTGGCCTGAAATGTTTAGCTGGGTGGGGATGTAATCCTTAGGAATTTAGTTAAGTTGCAGCCCAACCCATCAAGGAGGGTAAGTTAGTTGAGGACTGCAAGGTTCCTTACAGCAACCATCTGAAGACCGTTGTTATGGTGGCTATCACTCCATTTGTCCACCAGCCACTGCAATCCCCCTTCTTTTGTTGCAAGACTTTTAATTCTGCTCCGAAGAGTTGTTATCCCATACGGGGGGGGAAGGGGGGGGGAACAACACAAAGAATCAAAGTGGCTATGTTCTCACAGGTTCTTCAGAGTCCAACTGTCAGATGTTTGAAAGAAACACATTAAAACTATGCTGGGCCTGACATGGCGCGGAGTTAGCAAAGAGGAATGTGGCATACCGGCCACCCAACCTCCATCCTACCTTGAGAACTCAAAAAAACAAGGCGATATAGACTCTTGCTCTGTCTGGATTTCGTTTTCGCCCCATTCTTCATTTTGCTAGCAGGTAAGATGCCATTCCCAATGTTCCTTGACTGCATTTTTTGGACTGTGTTTTTGCTTGTTTGACTTGGCCGCCAATGAACATGTCTTTAGAAAAGCAGGACAGAGAAAAGGGATTCCAAGAGTTGGGAGATTTTAATGGAGCAGTGTTTATTTCCTAAGGACTGACCCTAGCGTTCCTTTACAAAGTTAAATCAGAACCTACAAAAGCCCAGGTAGAGACTTAGAAGGCTTAGAATAACTTTATTGTCACTTTAAATGTACACTAAATCAGCCTAGATTAAAATGAAATTTCGTTGCATACAGCTCTCAAAGAGTCACCACCTCCACTATCCACTACATAACTATGACAATAAATGAATGAATGAATGAATAAATAAATAAATAATGCATATACCCACATATATTATATGGCACAGATAGCAATGAGAGCCATCAATTCTTTGGAATTTCTGATAAGACAAAGCAGATCCTTGATAAATTCCAACCATAAGGAGTCACCCAAGTTTAGACCAGGAGAAAGTTTGGGACTTCATCAAAATGCTAGAGATGATATTAGAGGGAGACAATCCATCCATTCCCAGCTACAACTGTGAGTCACTTAAATCAACCACTTCTCTATCAAACAAAAATTCCATGGAACTGCAAAGCTATTTTAAAAAGCCATGAATAATAACAATCTGCTTCATCACCACACCCACTTGCCTGATGATTCATTCACTGAAAACTCCTCTTGCCTTTTTTATACCCATTTAAAACCACCACACACCTTCCATGTCCTAGCAAAACTAAGACTGTCAACCTCTTCTTTGTGGCCTGCTGTCAATCTGGGACAGTGGTGGGATTCAATTTTTTTTATTACCGGTTGTATGGAGGTGGCTTGGTAGGGATGGTATGGTGGGCGTGGCAGAGAAAGGATACTATAAAATCCCCATTCCCTCCCCACTCCTGGGGGAAGGTTACTGCAAAATCCCCATTCCCTCCCCACCCCACTAACCTGCTTTTCAGCTCCATTCTCCTGGTCAGGGTAACAAAAGAAGACCCAGCCAATCAGCTGGGACTCGGGAGGCAGAAAATAGATGGGGGCGGGGCCAGTCAGAGGTGGGATTTGCCGGTTCTCTGAACTACTCAAAATTTCCACTACCGATTCTCCAGAACTGGTCAGAACCTGCTGAATACCACTTCTAATCTGGGACCATTGGTGCCAAAAGCTGGGAACAGTTCCTGGCTATTTTGAAGTGTGAAAGAAAATATAGCATATGCCCTAAAATATAATTTATTCATAGAGGAAAGAAGGAAGCCTGCAGAAAATCCCATCAATTTTCAAAGAGAATGCAAACCTATTGCCTTGTTTGATCATTTTACATCAGAATCTGGGCCAGAAGTGTTCTACACCACTCACGAAAGTCCAGGGACATTTGTCATTCCAAGGTTCCTCATCTCTGACATGTTTTTAATTTCCAGTATTTTAACTCACAGGAAGACAAGCTAGAAAACGCCTGATTAAAAAGGGAAGGAAAATTGATTGCCCTAACTCCAGTTCCTTCCAAATAGGGAACATTACTCTGGTCCAATCAAAATTGCAATGAGTTGAGAACAGAGATTTGAAGCAAGCTGGTTCAAGAAAACTAGGCAGGGGTCTCCAAACTCTCCAACTTTGAGACTTGTGGACTTCAACTCCCAGAATTCCTCAGCTAGCCATCCAACAACACCTGAGATCAAGGTAAGAAACTTCCTACCATGTTTTCCCTGAAAATAAGACCCTTATTTTTTTTTCCATCAAAGAAAGCACCAGGTCTTATATTTTCAGGGGACATCGTCCACTGACTAACCTCACTTGAGCACATTGCCATCTTTTCGCTGTCAGAGGCCTTCAAGAATTTCTTCTTCTGTGGCCGTCAAGGCTTTCCTGAAGACCTCTGCAGCCAATAACAGAGCTCCAGATCAATTCGGAGCTTTGTTATCAGCTACAGAGGCCTTCAGGAAAGCCTTGCCTGCCTTGCTGGCTACAGAAGAAATGGGCCAGCAAGGCAGATGTGCGAGGCCTGGCTACAACTATCCAAAAGTAAGTAGTAGGGCAGCTCTATTCCCCCATCCTCACCCTAGCTTAATTTTTACCCATGCACGTCTGAGTGAGTGGGATATTGATTAGGGCTTATTTTGGGCGCACATGTAAAAAATCAAGCTAGGACTTACTTTCAGTGTAGGTCATATTTTCGGGAAAACGGAGTATGTTATTTTTATTTTCAAGATTAATGATTTCAGCTGCCTAAAAAGGCCCTTGATATAACTCTTCAGCAAAGTGAAGCCAGAGTGTCCAGAATGTTCCAATAACCATTTCTTTTGCTGATACATCTTTAGCACAATCCAAATATATAAAGTTCTCAACTACAAAACGCAGCATAAGAAATCAAATCCAGGGGACATGGAGAAACGTGAAAAATACTTCTCAAAACCTTTCAAAGACACTTTCCAAAGGAAATGAGTAATCCATTTGTTATTAAGTGATAAATCACAGTGGACAGGAAAAGCCATTGTCCATTATTTATTTTTAATCATAAAACAGCCATGTAGCTGGCACCGATTTCTAAAAGCGACCGATAAGCTCAGGGGTTGAAGGGGAATAAAGACGCCATGCCGGAGAATAAAAGGCTATTTTCATTCAGGCTACCTTTGGATCAAGTCAGGTGGACTTGAAAAGGAAGTGGGGAGGTACAATCAAGGCAATGTTGCAAAACATACACCCTTGCTTCACGACAGTAAATGTTTTATCAATTCAGCTCAATTCCAAACATTACAGTGTGCAATGAAAGCCCCCAGGTTGCTCAAAGGATACTGCGAGTTATATAACAGCTCAATGACCAAATTCAGTGTCAACAGCTTCCTAAACAGGACATCACATGCACCCACAGACAAAGAGTGTCTGTGAAAAAGAAATACCCACAAGAAGTTCTATTTTGGTCTCAAGCCTTCTTTTGCGCCAAGAACAGGGAAGAATCTTCAACTTAGACCTTGAACTTAGAATAACTACATTGTCACTTTGAATGTACACCAATCGGCATACATTAAAATGAAATTACGTTGCATACAGCTCTCAAAGGGTCTCCACCTCCAATATAAACAAACATGACAAGATAATTAAATACATACGTACATACAAAATTATGCATGTACCCACATATATTTTATGACACGGAGAAACAACAGAATCTACTATGGAGAGCAAATCCACAAATGCCTCACAAATCACCAGCTGGAGAAGGATAACCTGATTTTGCTCTGTAGCGATACACAAATCCAAAATAAAGAAAGATTATCCCCATCTTCAAATCTCTGCTTTTAAACATACAAGATCCCACGCCTTTTTTTTTTTTCCTTCCCACCACTTACTGCCTGCCCATCTATGGGTAGTCCTTGACGTACGACCGCAATTTGAGCCCAAAATTTCCCTCGCAGAGCAAGGCAGCTGTTAAAAGTGAGTTTGGTCCCATTTCATGGTATTTCTTGGCCATCGTTGTTGAACGAATCACTGCAGTTGTTAACAAGTTAGTCACATGGTTGGTGGCTCCGAGAATCTCTCCTTGACTTTGCTTGTCAGAAGGTCGCAAAAGGGGATCACTTAACCCCGGGAAGCTACAACCGTCACAAATGTGAGTCAGTTTGCCAAGTGTCCTAATTTTGATCACGTGACCCGGGGGATGCTGCAATGGTCGTAAGTGTGAAAAACGGTCATGAGTCCCTTTTTCCAGTGCTGTTGTAACCTTGAATGGTCACTAAATAATTTTTTTTTAAAAGGCTGTAAGGCCTTTCAAGGACTCCCTGTGTAAAGAAAATTCCTCTCCTTTTCTCATGATACTGATGTCCAGGACAGAGGTGGGTATTCAGCAGGTTCTGACCAGTTCTGGAAAACCGGTAGCGGCCATTTTGAGTAGTGCGAAGAACCGGCAAATACCACCTCTGACTGGCTCCGCCCCCATCTATTCTCTGCCTCCTGAGTCCCAGCTGATCAGCTAGGTCTTCTTTTGTTGCCCTGCACAGGAGAACGGAGCTGGAAAGCAGGTTGGGGGGGGTGGGGAGAGAAGAGGGATTTTGCAGTAGCCTTCTCCCTGGAGTAGGGAAGGAATGGGGATTTTGCAGTATATCCTTCCCTTGCCACGCCCACCAAGTCACACCACGCCCACCAAGCCACACCACGCCCACCAAGCCATGCCCCCAGAACCAGTAGTAAAAAAAATTGAATCCCACCACTGGTCCAGGATTGTTCCTATATAGGAGAAAGAAAAGGGAACCCTTTCCCCCCCCAACAGCTGCTCAAGTACATATAGAAACTGCTTAAATTTGGTGAGGGTGACCATCGATCCTAGATTCTCTTCACTGGTGCGCTAAGAGATTATAGGAAATCCTCGACTTAAAACTATTTGTTTAGGGATCATTCGAAGCGGGTCAACAGCACTGAAAAAAGAGACTTATGACGGTCTTTCACATTTATGACCATTCTAGCCTCCTCCTCATCACGTGATGGTTCATATGATGGTTGCCATGTCCCGGGGATCATGTGATCCAGTGGTGGAATTCAATTTTTTTTACTACTGGTTCTATGGGCGTGGCTTGGTGGGCGTGGCAGAGGAAGGATATTGTAAAATCTCCAGTCAGAGGTGGGATTTGCCGGTTCTCAGAACTACTCAAAATTTCCGTTACTGGTTCTCCAGAACTGGTCAGAAACTGCTGAATACCCACCTCTGATGTGATCCCCTTTTGCGACCTTCTGCCAAGCAAAGTCAATGGGGAAGCCAGATTCACTTCACAACCGTGTTACTAACAGCTTCAGGGATTCACTTAACAACTGTGGCAAGAAAAGTATCAAACTAGATTGCGTGGGGAGAATCAGCGGAGTTCACGGTAGAGACCACACACACACACATGCACACACACACAGACACACCCCTCGAGGGACGGCAAGAATCCCTACTTCATGTCCATGAGGTAAAAAGGAGATAGGATGAGGGTGAGATCATTGCTGTGGGTTACAATGAAGTCAAAAGGTTTCAGCACACCCTTCATTTCTCCAGCAGCTGCTGGGAAGAGCGTGGGGAAGCTGCCAAGGAATTCCCTAAACTACTACACCGCCATAAGAATTTCCTCGCACAAAGCTCTCTGCTTTTTAATGGTAGATAATTGATTTACACCAGACATAAAAAACTGATAGCTGGAGGGGGGGGGGAGGGAAGGAGAGGGAGAGAGATAAAGAGAGAGAAGGGGAGGGAGAGAGAGAAGAGGGATAGAAAGGGGGAGAGGGGAGAGAGGGAGGGAGAAGGAGAGAGGGGGAGAGACAAACAGAAAGAAGGGTGGGAAGAAGAGGGAGAGAGAGGGAGGGAAGGAGGAGAGAGGGAGGGAGAGGAGGGAGGGAGAGAAAGAGGGGAGGGAGAGAAATAAAAAACTGATAGCTTGCAGCTGTTGAGGAGAAAGAGGGAGGGAGGAGGGAGGGAGAGGGAGAGGGAAAGAGGGAGAGAGGGAAAGGCATAAAAACTGATAGCTGCTGAGGAGAGAAAGAGAAATATTCAGCTGAAGGAGGATTTTTTTGGCTCGAAATCTACAATTACGAACGATCCTCACGCCCCCGCAGCTCCCGCCTGGCACTGCACCGCACCGCCTTTTCCAACGATGCACAATTTTGCAATTCAGCACCACAGCCTTGCTTTCACTTAAATGAGGTCATGAGACTGTGGTCATGTCATTGGCTCAACCCAGACTGGCAATGTTCTGACCATGCAGGGGGAAAAGAGACAGGACGCCTGATATTCATGTATTTAAGCTAATGAATATTAAATTTCCTGGACAGAAGGTTTGCTTTTTCGAAGATTAAGCTTCTGGCTTTCAGCAACACTGACCAAGTGTTTTGAGGGGCACCCCCTCTTTTGTGGAACAAGTCCAAGATGCCAGTTTAATTTATCGTGTGGCATTAAGCAATGAAGTGGAGAAGCCAAAATACCTCACATCTTCTAAAAACACAGGCGCCTCTCGTTTAAAGCACTATTCAGCTACTGGGAAAAGCGACTTCCAAGTGTTGGAAGGTCAGACAGAAGAAGGGACCAAAAGTCCACCCACCTCCCCCTTTTCCCCTTAAACCAAAGTTACCCTAATTAACCTTGGGGCGAAGCAACTCAAGGCTGCTTGCATCTCTCTCTTCATTGTAAGAGACAGCTAGAATAGCATTCTTTTTCACTTGAGGAGGGGGGCGGGGGAAATGTTTTTGCTCCTTTCCAGTTTCGTTGGCACTACAAACTCCTAAAATTCTCCTAAATCATGCCAGGTGGTCTTCCTTGAGACTGCAATCCCATCACATCTGGAGAGCCCCAAGTCAGGAAAAGTCTGGTTCAATAAGTAGTAACTGTGAGTGGGATCTTGAAGTCCTAGTGGACAGACATTTAACTATGAGCCAGCTATATACTGCAGCTGCCAAAAAAGCCAACACAGTCCTAGGCTGTATGAACAGAGGGATAGAATCAAGATCACGTTAATTGTTATTACCACTTTATAACGCCTTGGGAAGGCCACCCGTGGAATATTGCATCCAGTTTTGGTCACCACAATATAAAAAAAGGTGTTGAGACTCTGGAAAGAGTGCAGAGAAGATCAACAAAGATGATTAGGGGACTGGAGACTGAAACATATGAAGAATGCTTTCAGGAATTAGGATTGTCTAGTTTAATAAAAAGAAAGAGTAAGCCAGGGGTGCGATTCAACCAGTGTAACAACTGGTTCGGTGAGTACGTGCGCAGAGTATTTGCCACTGACCTTCTCCAGCAATCTCCATGTGTTAAACAGCGCAAATCAGCTAAGCTTGAAAACCAGGATATAAAGCACAGACTAGAGCCAGGGTGGGTGGATGGGCCCAACAGCTGATCATCAGAGAGAAAACTGCACTCACAACTGATCCTTGTAGCTACTGGTTCACTCGAATCAGGCCGAACTGATAGAATCCAACCCCTGGATTAAGCTTAACAGTTTTCCAATATTTGAGGGGCTGCCCCAAAGCAGAGGGAGTCAAGCTATTCTCCAAAACACCAGAAAGCAGGACAGGAAGCAATGGGTGGAAACTAATCAAGGGGAGAACCAACCTACAACTAAGGAGAAATTTCCTGACACTGAGAACAATTCATCAGTGGTGCAGCTTGCCTCGAGAAGCTGTAGGTGTTCCATTATCCGAGATTTTTAAGAAGAGATTGGATATAATTTGTCTGAAATGATATAGGGTCTCCTGCTTGAGCAGGCGGTTTCCCAGGAAAAGAGAAGTTGATAGCTTAAATTGTGGAAGACTGTCTATGGCATGCTGTGAAGAACAGAATCTCTGCCAAAAAAAAAAGGAAAACCAGAATGAATTCCCCGGAAAATGCTGAGAATATTGACTTTTTATGCATCCATCTTATGCTGCTCAGGGATGTAGAGTGCTTGGCTCAGTTTAATGGACCAACCAGAAGTAACACGATGTTTGCCCTTAGCTAGAACATACGTGTTGTAGATGGATCCTTTCCCATCCCGTCTTCTCCTCCTCTAGAAATTCTCCTTTGACCAGAAACACTTGGAAGCCTCCTTAGAAATTCTTTCGCCTCGCAGAAAGGCAGTCCTGACAAGTCGAACCAGTTTTTCGTTTTAAAACATACTCTGCATGTGGAGACCTTTAATAATAGCTTTGATGATAACTACATGCCCAGTTTATGAAGAAAACCTGAGAGGATAAATCTGAGCTTCCTTGTCCGAGTCATTCCCCATGTGGAACAAATTGTTTTGACAATTTAATTCTTAATCATAGTTCCTCTAGATCAGAGTTGTAGGAAGTGGTGAGAGTGAGTCAGGCTGAGTCAATTAAAATAAAGCAAAGCTCTGTATACTTCTATAGTTTTTATAGTTCACCAGCTCTGCCCTAGGAATAAAATCCTTAGCAGCTGTACAGTTACACTAACGGCGCACAAACGGAAGCATTTATCACTGGCATTCCAGCCAAATTCCATTTATACGTAACCTTCTAAGGCATTTTCAGCAACTGAACAGAAGTCAGAGAGACTCATTTCTATTCAAAACCAGCGCTTTCCAAAAAAAAAAATATGAAAGAAGAAAGTTTAACAGTATTGATTTGCAAAACCCACACTGTTTCAGAAAGGGTTGGGAAAAATGCCTCGAATTCCTCTGTGGTTAAAAAGAGAACAAAAAATGAAGGATTATTAATTCCGTCCTGTAATTACCATTAGTGTTTCCCCTGACCCCAATACTTTTAAGAAGACTTTGAACCTCAAATTATTTTGCTCTGGATCCCTCACCACAGGAAAAAGTTGCATCCCTTCTAGATTTTATTAAAATGATACCACCATTTCTATGCAACAGAAGCTCTGCATGGCACAGATTCAGGCAAGGGGCTGTATTAGGGATTTCTCACTCTCCCCTTCCCACCCACCCAGCACATTTTCACGTGAGAAAATATTCCAAATTGATCTTGTAAATCCCAGGCCCCAGAAGAATTGCTGAGCAAGCAATCCTACTCAGCCATCTTCAGAATCATGTTATCTTTAAACTCCTACGCTTTCCCTCTCTTCTTTCTTTCTATCCAAGTGGACAGGATAAAACAAGGTAAAAAAAAAATTCCTCATCTTGGGAAAAGTCTTCAATTTTTTGGGAAAAGCTAAGATCTCACCTAGCATGGACAGAGGGGAAACCAGGTTTAAGAGAGATCAGGGGTTCAAAATCTGAGCCCAAGAACTTCACTTTTACTTGAGGCCAAAACTTCTTTGTCTTGGCAACATGAGGTCTGGCCTACCCTTGAATTCAATATCAAGGATTGGCTCTTTTGTGTGGGGAAGCTTCACAACTCCAGTATGCTCTATAAAGGAAGACAGGAAAGTACTTTTCTATGCTACATGTAACTAGTCCATGGGATTCATGGAGTGATGAATGTCATCACCACCAAGTTGAGTGGTGCCCCAAAATTTCACATTTTGATTTCACATTTTCAAGAAGGTCAAATATTTCATTAGTAATCATGATGGACAACAACAACCCTGTGTTTTGAGGCACTATGCTACTGAATGCTAGTTGCTAGCCAAACAGAAACTATGACTTTAGTCCTCATTCAACAGGATAGTCTTCCTTCCTTCCTTGAAGGACTAGGGGTGACAAGTTAACAGACTTCTAGTATCTATGGTGCTACCACAAAGAAGAGGGAATCAGGCTATTCTCCAAAGCACCTGAAGGCAGGACAAGAAACCCTAGATGGAAACTAATCAAGGAGAAATATAGCTTAGAACAAAGGAGAAATTTCCTGATAGTGACAACAATTAACCAGTGGAATGGCTTTCCTCCAAAAGTTGTGGATGTTACATTACTGGAGAATTTTAAAGAGACTGGACAGCCATTTGTCTCAAATGGTATTGGGTCTCCTGCTTGAGCAAGGGTTGAACTAGAAGACCTCCAAGGTCCCTTCCAACTGTTACATTTCTGTTATCCTCCCAAATTCCCAACCAGTTAAGGAAGCTCAACTTCTGGAATATAGAAGGTGGTTATTTCTTCGTAAATGCACAATGTTATAAATTCGCCACAATCCACGCATCTGCCTTGACGCCTTTGAATAAAAGGAAAGGACTAGCCTTGCCTCATGTCATGTTGCTTATGGTTTGTGTGCCTTTTTGGTCACTTCTACTGCAAATTATCAAATGGACGAACATTTTCATGCAACTTCTCCTTGAATCACCTACACCCCCAAATCCAACACAACGCCTATTTGTTTGCAGTTGAATGCAATGTGCGAGCCCAGCTGTTGGCCATGGCTATGTGCATTCTAGGCTAAGGTAGTTTAATCAATAAACCACGATTCAAAAAGAGTGGCTTAGAATGATCTGTCCATCTAGACAATAGGCACTGGTAGCTCATAAATCTAGCTGCTTTCCAGAGACTTAAGGAAATAAAGCTGTGTGACTATTCTTAAGGATAGTGTTGTGCGCTACACTCCATCGAAGAAATTCCACATTTGAGAAAGCAAACAACAGGTTAAGCCTACAAAGGTTAAAATTTTCCTGCAATGAACCGAGAACAGTTGATTAAGGATATAACCCTATATCAGCACCCAAAGGCCAAGTTGGCATCCTCCTCTCCTCTGACCATCATCCTCTGATTAAGGGAACAATGAAGGGGTCAGATTGATGCAAACAATGCAGTGTCATTGCACTCACCTCTTTTACATGCGTCTGGTGATGCTACACAAACATACACATGCGGTTTTAGGATTCAAATGAAATCAGGAAAGTCGCACTAGTTCTGATCTCTTGAATTATTTCCATCCCAAATCCAGTGAGATTTCTGACAGGAAGGTAAAAGCTTTTAAAAGCGTTCTTTGTTGAGGTATGTTTGTCTTTTTTCAGGTGTCATGGGTCACCTTTAGTAGATGTGATAATAGCTGGGGTATTTGCATCTTACAGGTCTCATCCACGGGGTGGGATTCCAATTTTTTAGCAGTCAGGTCTGTGGGCGTGGCTAGGTGGGAGTGGCCATGTGACTGGGTGGGCGTGGCTGCTTTTTTTTTTTTTGCAGCACCCCCTCCAGCACTCTGTTTTTGGATCTCCTGGGCCTCAGGGAGGCCTCCTGGGCGAAGCAATAAGACAGCGAGGGGGATCCCGGCACAGCTGATAGTAAAAAAAAGATGTATCTTAAGGAGTGACTGGGTAGGGGAGAATGTAGTCAGCGATGTCGCGCATGTGAACGATGTCGCGCATGCGCAATAAGGATTGACTGGGAGGAAAGGGGAGGGGAGGGGAGGGCGGAGAGGGACGGGGCCAGCAAGGGGCATGATTTGCCAGTTCTCCGAACTGTGCAGAATTGTAACAACCGAACGAACTGGTAGAATCCCACTCCTGTCCATGATGCTCCACGCAGCGGAACAATTTCAAATAACAATAACTGACTTTTGCGGATGGAATAAACCTGGAATTGATATAAAACCATCAACGTTGTACACGGTGCAGACCAGGGAACCATGTGCTACTACACCAAAGCTCTTCACTCAGGACAGGGGTTGAAATCTGCCCTTAGGCGATGATACGAATTCCAGAGGCTGCCCCATGGTTTTCAACTGGAGTACTGCAAAGAAGATAAAGCAATGTAAAATTCCAATCATTAAACATGATTTTCGAAGCTAGCTCCCGAGGCATTCGAAGCCTCGCATTCTTCTCCCTCACTTTTAAAACTGGAGCTTTGATGAAAAGGTGGAAGCATGGTTTAAATTCTTCGCCGTGTGTACACAGAGGAGGAAATTGGACCAAAAGATCCCAACGATTGTCTCTTTAATTTTCAAGTTCCCAGCAAAATGTGTCTACAAATTATAAAACGTCTAAAATATGCGATGAGATTAGATTGCAAGGGTCACGACCTTCAGGGAAGCCGAAATAAGCTGCAGGCATCTACAGAGGGATTACACTGTGTTTGTTGCACAATGCCAGACTGTGGAAAGCCCACGACGATAAAAGGATGCCATTAAAACGTTGAAGCAAAAAAAAAAAAATTCTCTCAAGGAATGTGGCAACTGGACTGGCCTACGTGATAATATTTAAAATAGTAAAAAGGTTTTTAAATTTTTATGTTTAAATAGAAGAGGGAGAGGGGAAAGTGTACATTTCCCACTTTCCTTAAATCCTTTCTGGATGATTTTATTGCTTTATTTAGAATCGCTCTCTTCAATTTTTTTTTAATTTTTTTAGTTTTGCTGTTAAATTCTTTCTCACATTAGACTCATTACTGTTAATATTTTCTATTCCAAGTATTCTTTTTAGCTAAAATTCTTTGTGTATACCTTTAAAAAAAGTCTTAAGAGAGTCTGGGCCTATAGATCCGTGGTTATATACACCTCTGCTTTGTGCTTGTTAATGACTGTAATAAAGATAATGGTATTTTTTTTCACTTTTCATTATGTGGGTTTCAAAAGAAACAGACCTATTCATTTCAGCTGGAATAATAGTCCATTGAATTAAGTCCAAGACTTAAAAAAAAAAGGGGGGGGGGGATTTCCTTCTGTGTCATCTAAACTAAATCAAATATTAATTCATACTGTTATGATGTTTAAATGAATATGTGAATATATTGGCTTTTAACGAGGATCCAGTTCAACCCTTTGCAAAATTATAGCATTGCAGCACAGCTAAAAGCTGAAAGATATCATAATACGTATTTCCTATAATTTGATTACACCAAAACCTGCTCTTTTTAAAGCTTTTTTACTGGAGTCTGCAACTCAAAAATCCCAGAGAGAAGACTGTATGGGGGAAATATTCATCTATTGAACAAAATGAATTTTGTGAGCATTTTGTTTAATGCACAAAATGCATAACAAGAAAAGTCACAAATGGACATGGAAACAGGCCAAAATGAATTGAATGCTGAGCAAACTTAGAAATTGAATGAAGCTATATGGATCAATTTGTCTAAATTTAGAAGCATGTTTATCTCTCAATCATGAATAAATGAATTATTTAAAAATGCAGATCCCAAAATAGGTCCCTTTTACGTTTAAATCAAGTATGTGACCCTAAATAATTTAAAACACTGGTTAATTCAGAAATAATTACTGGAACTGTCTCACTGAATCTTTCCACAATCTTTCAAATACGTAAATATGTGTACAACTAACCACAGATGACATTGACAACACAGTAACGAATAACAGATTAGGAAGGGATCTTGTAGGTCATCCAATCTAACCCCCTGCTATCCAGTTTCTTCTTGAAAGCCTCCAGTGATGTAGCACCCACAATTTTGAAGGCAACTTCTATTCTACCGGTTGAAAATCACTGTCAGAAAATTTCTCCTTATTGTTAGGTTGAATCTCTCCTTGATCAGTTTCCATCTATCAGTCAACTGTGGTTAACAACTGTGATAAGAAAGGTCATAAAACAGGGCAATACTCACTTAACAACAGAAATTGGGGATTCCATTGTAGTCGTAAATTGAGGACCACCTGGATGTCAATGAAAATTCTCTTCATCCAAGTAAAATTGTCTGAAGGTCTAAAGTTGACTCAAATTGACAATACAATAACTCCAGTTGCCATGATTCAATCTTCAGACAACTTTATCTGCATGATTGAGATTCTTCAGATTTCAGATTAACACAGTTGGAAGGGATCTTGTAGGTCTTCTAATCCAACCCCCTGCCCCAAGCAGGAGACCCTACACCATTTCTGACAGATGGCAGTAATGACACTTCTTTTTCCATTGGTTGATTGTTCTCATTGTCAGAAAATTTCTCCTTATTTCTAGGTTGAATCTCTCTTTGTTCAGTCCACCCACTGTTCCTTCTCTGGCCTTCGGGTGCATCGGAAAATACCTTGACTCCTTCCTCTCTGTGGCAGCCCCTCAAATATTGGAACACTGCTATCATGTCTTCCCTTCCGTTATGTTTTCCCTGTGATTGGCTAAAGAGCACCCAGATGAGGTTTTCGCCTGAACTACGATGCCTTTACTTGATGAGGATATTATAAATAAGAAGCAAAATAAGTTCAAGACCCATGTTGCACGCATGTGTGGCTGCAGGATGACCAGAACTGTTCCACTATGTTTCAGAGAAGAGTCTATCTTGGTTTGTTTCCTAGGCCTGACTTCGGCTTTTGTCCCATGCCTCAAGTGGCAGGAAACCCTGCTTTTTAGCAGTTGTGCTTGATGAGACCTTGGGAGAAACGAATTGCTATAAAGACCTATCAATTTTTAAAAGAGGAAACTGGACTTTCTGGTTTTTTTTTTCTTTGAAGACGTTTCGCTTCACATCCAAGAAGCTTCCTCAGTTCTGGAAACCAAAGAACTGAAGAAGCAAGAACTGAAGAAGCTTCTTGGATGAGAAGCGAAACTTCTCCAAAGAAAAAATAGAAAGCCCAGTTGCCTCTTGGGGAAAAAAGGGACCATCTGTACAACTATCCTCACACAGCTGACTGTTGTGCTAAATGATATTTAATATCAACATTAAGCCTGGCAGTTCCATAGTCTGGGCGATACAGATGCGAAGGAGAGTGAAATGTAACCCGAGAAATTGTTTATCCAAATAAAGTTTGTGCAAAAGGAGCTGTTGTGCTTTAAAGGCTACGTGGCATATACCTGATGTTCTCTCAGCTAAGGGAGTCTTCTTACTCCAAATATAAACTACAACTTTAATCCAGGTGTTGCGAAACCATTCCCCTCGGCCTGCACAACTCATGAGCACGCTGCGGCTAGCTTTGAGTTAGGGAGCTGCAATTCAACCTCATCTCGTCCATCAGTGCTTGGAAAAATCAGCTTAAATTCCGACTTTTTGAGATTCTCTACTTCACACATCTCTTCCAAAGCCAGTTTGAAAACCATGTTATAAAGTCCCTTCCTTCCTTCCTGAACATGTATAGAACCCAAAAAATATTGGACAAAAATACATACGTGGTTGGAGAAGATGATACAACAGCACACTGATTTGAAACCTGAAATATTTTTGTTGGGGATTTTACCAGAAACTTCTAGTAAAGAAAATGTATATTTGATTATTCATGTGTTAACTACAGCTAGAATTGTATTTACACAAATTGGAAAGGCAATGAGATTCCTACGGATGAGAACGTGATTAGGAAAATATTAGAATATGCAGAAATGAATAGGTTAACATTTGCAATTAAAGAGAAGGAACAAACGTAATATTATGGGGATTATTCCACCGATGGCTAGAAAATAAATATGAAGTCAGAAACAAAAGTAGATTAGTGAAATATAGAAAATATATGAATAGAATTAAATAAGTAAGATGAGGATTGTTACAGGATTAGATATATTATGAATATCAGCATTAAGAGTAGACAAATGATGAATATAGATGTAAATTTTAATTGTTATTGCACAAGACATCTGTATCCAGGTAACACATTGTTTAATGGAAAATGGATTGTTTGTACTAAAATAATTTTTTTTTTTAAAAAAAAAAAAAAAAAGTCTCTTCCTTGCCCCCACCCCAAAATTTAAGCCAAACCCCCCGCAGAAGACAAAACTTCTCAGCCATTCAAAGCCGAGCAAACAGTAGTGAAGTCTGATTTGTTTTTGTCTGCTGGGCTGTGCACTTCTTAAAAAACAGGGGAAGCTAAATATTTATAGAAGGGTGACTGTTTGTTTAATTTCTCCACGGCAGCCCGCAGGGAAGACAGCTGAAGTGACAAGCTGAAGTGACAAGCATCCTCAACCCGGCAGGCAATGGGGGAGGATGTTTCCACCAAGGTTATTCTTCTCACATTCATCTTCTCTGCTTTACTTGCACTGAGGAAGTCATCCATTTCCCGAGGAGACTCCACATGCTTTCCTCAAATGGAACTCCTTTTCTCAAACGGAACTCTCCGGAAAGGGATGTGGAAGAAAAACACATTTACATCCGAGATCGCCTGAGCCCACCAGACTGGATGTTTCTCTCCATCATTACTACTACAATCCTCAAAGGCTACATGAAATCACCTCCTAAAGTAGACCAGAGGTCCGTAAACCTTGGTCTGCAGACCGGTGACCAAAAACCGGGCCGTGTAAACAAGCGAAGCCCCATCCACGAGATGCGGGCCGCACCCGAAACCACACCCTCCCTTCGGTCCACGGAAAAATCTCTCTCATGGAACCGGTCCCTGATGCCCCAAATGTTGGGGGCCACTGAAGTAAGAGGTAGCAGGAGAGGAAGAAAATCTTGTCTTGCTCTACAGGTAGTCCTCGACTTACTACGACAGCATCCAAAATGTCTGTTGCTAAGCAAGACGGCTGTCAAGTGAATTTTGCCCCATTTTACAACCTTTCCCACCACTGTTGTTAAGCGAATCAGTGCAGTTGTTAAGTTAGTAATGTGGTTCTTAGGTGAATCTGGCCTCCCTCTTGACTTTGCTGGTCAAAAGGTCGCAAAACGTGACCCCGGGACACTGCAACGGTCATAAATGTGACTCAGTTGCCGAGCGTCTGAATTCTGCTCATGAGGATGTTGCAACGGCTGTGTGAAAAATGAACATAAGTCGTTTTTTTTCAGTGCCATTGTAACTTTGGAAGATCACTAAAGGAACTGTTGTATGTTGAGGACTATCTGAATTCCTTTTTTCCCTCTGGAGCCAATCAAATGCCGGTCACCCAGGCCAGCACAATCGCTCCTCTATGGGAAATACCAATGTGTCAATGAACACATGGACTGTGGTGGTGCGAGTGCTCCTTTCGACATTTCCGGAGAGTCCTCAAGCTATGACTATAATGGAATTCTCCCCACTGCAATCTTAAGTTCTAACCGTTGTAAATTATGACCCAAATTTACACATTTTTTGGTATCTCTTATGCCGAGCATCTGAAGTGCCCACAGAGGGCGGGGACCCAACCATCCAAAGTTTGGATCACACACCTTACGTCCCTTTTTTCAGGTCTACTATAACCTCAAATTGCCACTAAGTCGCCAGTCGTAAGGCAAGGACAACAAGTCTCAAGTCAACTCTATTTAACAAGGCTGTTTAAGTTGCAGCTTATCAAACTTTAGTCAGAATTACAGCTAGAAGGGACCTCGGAGGTCTTCTAGTCCAACCCCCTTCTCAAGCAGGAGACCCCATACCATTCCAGACAAATGGCAGTCCAGTCTCTTCTTAAAAACCTCCAGAGATGGAGCACCCACAACTTCTGAAGGCAAGCTGTCCCACTGGTTAATTGTCCTCACTCTTCGGAGGTTTCTCCTTAATTCATATTAATGAATTAATATTAGCCAATATTATGAATAATTAATAATAGTTTTAAAAAGTTTGCTCTGATGCTCAAGATCATTTAGAGGAGAGCAGAGGATGGGAAAACCCGACATGGAAGAATAAAGGGCGTTCTATTTTGTGTGTATGTGTGCCTCCATTTGGCTTGGAAAAATCCCCTTGGAAGACCACATCGATCCAAAGAAGGAGAAAATCTATCACTCCTGTTGGATGATTTCCGTCCCTGCACACACAACCAAGGCCGTCATGCTGTTAACACGGATCTTCCCACTACCAATGGGGAAAAGCACAGCAGAAGAATTTCAGCAGTCATTTAAATACTTCTGCTTCAGCAGCCCTGACTTTGCAGGTGTTGTGACTCTCTATCTTTGAAGTTACCGGCTCACCGCAGAGACGTGTTAACACTTTGCATGCAACTCTGGTTATGTCGAACCACCCTGACTCTGAAATAAGAAACAGCATCCTCGAAGGCAAACATAGGCTTTTGATCGACCGGCAAAATATGTACCTGCTCATTATGCAAGGAAACAAGAAAATACAGGAAGACCTCGACTTACGACGGTTAACGAAGTCTGCCCAATAGGGTAGACGGTTGTAAAGCAGGTCACGCATGTGACTGGCCTGAGTTTTATTTACCTTTCGGAGGCAGTCGTTAAGTGAATGCCATGGTCATTAAGCAAACCTTTTGTTCACCAATAGGCCATTTGTGCCGAAAACTGGAAGCGAATGCCAACTTTTAGCAAAATCCGTCATAAAATGGGATTGTGCGACATTGCAAACGGCCAAAAATGCAGGTCAGCTGCCAAGTGCCCAACACGCAGTCACGTGACACGTGTGTGTGTGTGTGTGTGTGTGTGTGTGTGTCCCTGTCCATCATGACTTTAGAACCTGATTGTAAGTACAGTCAGGGAGATCTGTTGTAGCTGTGAATGATTGTTAATAGCAATAGCACTTAAGCAGGAGTCCTCAAACTTGGCAACTTTAAGACTTGTGGACTTCAACTCCCAGAATTCTCCAGATAGCTATGCTGTCTGGAGAATTCTGGGAGTTGAAGTCCACAAGTCTTAAAGTAGCCAAGTTTGGAGACCTCTGCACTTAAGTCTTATATACCGCTTCACAGTGCTTTTACAGCCCTCTCTAAGCGGTTTGCAGAGTCAGCCTCTTGCCCCCAACAATCTGGGTCCTCATTTTCCCAACCTCAGAAAGATGGAAGGCTGAGCCAACCTTGAGCAGGTCAGGATTGAACTGCTGACAGTCAGCCTGCAATACTCCATTCTAACCACTGCGCCGCCACGGCTCTTCAAAAATCAGTCACAAATTGAGAACTACCTGTCTGCTGATTTTTCAAGTTTTATGTTAAGGAAGGAAAAAAAAGAGAAATAAAGAGCTAGAGATGACCCCTTCCCCACCCCAGGGGGCCCTCCATTATAGCTTTCTATGGTTCCTAAGAGCAGGGGATAGATTAAAGCTTTAGTACAGACAATGTTCAAAGCAGGGGTGCTTTGACATGAAAGGAAGGGTTGCTTTTTCCTAATGAATTTATCTTTATAATGGAACGATGTCCTATTGTACTGTTCTGAGAATATGGCCACAAAAGAGAAGTGGATTTTTTTTTCAGTCTAATCTTCCTTTGATGATGATGATGATGATGATGGTGTGTTTATGTGTCTCTGCAGAATCCTTCTAAACTAGGGATTGTCTTCTTTTGGGTAAGGACAGAAACAGGTTTGGGAGCTAAGTGCATATAGTGCTGCACAATAGAAAGGAATTTCCCCCCGTACCTGGCTGATACTTCCCAAGAATTTCCCAGGCGCTTCTAGAAATCCACACTACGTATAATGTGATGGCTACGTTTTAGCACCGCAAACTCAAAACCACATTATGGAGGGTTCCCCTGTCACAACCTCTCAATTCAATGAACCATGCAGAGGTCTAAGTTGATGGGGCAGAATCACATTTGACCCAGATTTCTTTTGCTTCTCCATGTTTCGTTTTGTCTTTTTACGTCCCTGCCGTATGAATTTATTCCGCTTGCAAAACGAAAGGCTCACACACATACAAATTGTTGTGCATATAATACAGGTATATAGTATGCTCAAAAACAGAGGCACGCTGGTACTCTTTATTTCTTTTCTCTTCCCCAACCCCTCTATCCAAACAAAGCCCAATGACACCAACTAAAAGAAATGAAAGGGAAGAATAAACCACATGGGATGCTGGAAATAATAACAGGAGCTTTCATCAGTGAAAACAAGATTGCCCATGATGACCAATCTTCTGCATGGAGAAAGCCATTCATTACAGAGATGTGGCTTTTTTTTCTTCTTTTTTTCAAACTATAATCTGACTTAAAACACGAAGGGATGAAAGCCATCGCTTTCAAAACACTTGACTTCTCCGCATCTCAAGGGATAAAGCAAGTGGCGGTTCGTTTTTAATCTTGTGGTTGTCCTTTTTTTGGAAACCTCTCTTTGGACATGATCCTCCCTCTTCCTGGAGATCACTGACTGGCATAAGATGCCAAAACCTTGGCCCAAAATTCAGAAGCAGGAGACTGTTCTGGTCCACTCTGATGTGCATGCCAGCTAGCAAGTCCTGCCAAAAACAATGTCTTAACCAGGAATTATCCTCCCAAAGCCAACAAACCCATTCAACCTCGGGGACTCTTCCTGTTTTAACTCAGAATAACAGGGATGGGAAGGGACCTTGGAGGTCTTCTAGTCCAGTGGTCGCCACCCGGTAGGCCACGGCCCACTGGTGGTCCGTGAGAAAATTTTGGTGGTCCTCAGAGAAATGTCATCCCCAAAGCACCCCCCCCCCCAAGCAATTAATCCAGGCTGCGCAGGAACACAACAGCCCGCAAAAACACAAGGTTTGCGTCACTTGCATTGTGGACAACACGAGGTAGTGAGAAGGGGGAAATGGGGGAACTTGCCCCACGCACCCCATGTGCCTCACCTGGCCACCAGGCTGCTTCTTTCTGCTTCTTTCTTCTTCTGCTTTTGGCTGCACACAAGGAAAGCAGCAAAAGTCTTTCTTTCTCTTCCCCAAACTCTGTTGCTTCTGCTGCTTTCCTTGCATGAAGCCAAAAGTCTTTCTCACTCACTCTCTCTCCCTGAGAGCGGCACTGGAAATGGTATCCTGCGATCCCAAATAAAGATCCGGTTTTTGGGTAGGAAAACGGGGTAGGGAATTTTCCTGCAGTTTTTTGGAATTTTCCCAGGGTCTCTGCAGCACTTGAGATATTGGAAGACTGCTATCATGTCTCCCCTGGTCCTTCTCTACACTAGACTAGTCCTGCCCAGTTCCTGCAACCGTTCTTCCTATGTTTTAGCCTCCAGTCCCCTAATCATCCTGGCTGCTCTAACTTGTACTCTTGCCTTAACAACAGTTCATATAGAGATTGCTCGAAGCTACAACTAGAGTGAAAAAAGTAACTTGTGAATGTTTTTCACACTGTTGCAACATCCCCATGGTAACGTGATCAAAATTCAGATGTTTTGCAACAGATGCATATTTACGAGAGTTTGCAATTGTCCCCTTTTATGACCTTCTGGCAAGCAAAATCAATGGGGAAGCCAGATTCAATTAACAACCGTGTTATTAACTTAGTAACTGCAGTGATTCACTTAACAACCGTGGCAAGAAAGGTTATACAATGGGCTGTATCACTTAGGAATGTAAATTTTGGGTGGTCATAAGTCGAGGACTAACTGTACAAAAATGAGTTAAGCAATCAGCTCCTGGCTCTCTTCATAGCTGAGTAAAGGACAATTCAGGATGAGTCGGCAGACATAGAATTACCTCAACAGTTAAGAATTCAATGGCTTCCTCACCCAGAGGGAAAATTCCATGCTTTGTGGGTCCATGTTAAAAGTGAAAATTCCACAACAGAGGAAAATGATAAAGTTACAATGATAAGGCAAATGCCAACAGCTGTACAGTAGCTTCCTAATCAAAATGGCATTTCCTTACAATATTTGTAATAAAGGAGTTGGCAGCACAGGAAATGATATATTTTCCTCAATTCTTGCTTTTTTTAATCAGCATTCTTTAATCCAGTATCTTTCCGACTTAAGCAAGAAGGCAAGCATATGCAGATCTCTTCACATCGAATTTATTTCCACGCAATGTGAAAAGGCCAAAAAAAAAGAGTTCTGACAAGGAAGGGATGATACATGGAAATACTGACTTAAAACACAGAATAATACACTGCAGAGCAATAGATATGTCAGAAATGAGGAAGGTCATTTTTTTCTTCTTTGATGGGCAGTCTAGAAACATGAAATATAAACAAATAATACAAAACAAAGGATTTGTAACTAAGCACTGGCTGCTGAAATCCGCATAGAATCTGACCCTTTTGCTTCAGTGAACAACATCTGACACCATTAAAAAGTCTGAGCTAATTTCATATTAAGGCATGGCTTATCAGGATTTGGGCATTGGGCATGCAATTGGAACTTGGAGAACAGCATATGGAAGATTCACATTGAATGGTTGACCAATGGGTGAATAAGCCATCCAGTCTCCTGTCCTCTCCTGTCCTGTCCAGGGGTGGGCTTCAAATTTTTTAGCAAGGGGCTCTCTGCCCTAATGACTGAGTGGGTGTGGCCAACTCGACATCGTTTCTTTGTCCTAATTACCTTTAAAAAAAAGATATATACCAAAAAGTTGTTTATTATTTCATGCATTTAATACTTAAATAAAAGATTGGGTGAAACCAGGCTTAATAGCAGTGACTATGAGAGGGATCTTGGGAGTCTTAGTGGAGTTTCTGGTGAGTTACATGATTCTTATTATTTGGGAATTAATTCCCTCGGAGGCTAGTGGCTATGTTATCTAATTTTCTCCATGGCTCTCCCTTGCAAGTGGTGAGTGGATTGTTTATGTAGCTTGCAACACTTTTACGAGATGTGAAATGCTCTTGGCTGAATACCCAGAAGTTCAATTAAGCCTATTAGAGCTTTCCCTTGCTGCTTGTCTTTCTGAGGTTATTGGGGGCTCTCCGAGCCCTGCAGAGTCTTAGCTAGAGGCTCTCCCCGGCTCCTGTCCCATCCTATCTTATCCTTTCCCATTATATTCAGTCTATTCTATTGTTTTGTTCTACAAGTAATCCTCAACTTACAACTAGCAGTGGGATTCCAATTTTTTTCCCACCGGTTCTGAGAGCGCCGGAGGTGGTATTGGCTGGTTCTGCAGAACTAGTCCAAATTTCCGCTACTGGTAGGTCACAACCAATCTAAACCGACTGAATACCACCTCTGCTTACAACCATTCGTTCAGTGACGGTTCAAAAGTTACAGCGACACAGAAAAAAGTGACTCGTGGCCATTTTCACACTTACAACTGTCGCGGCATCTCCACTGTCGTGTGATCAAAATTTGGATGCCTGGCTCAAAATGATGACAGTTGACACCTCCCGGGGGTCACATGATTCCCTTTTGCACTTCCTGACGAGCAACATCAATGGGGAAAGCAGATTTGCTTAACAACCGTGTTCCTAACAACAGCGGCAGCAAGGAAGGCGGTAAAATGGGGCCAAACTCACTTAACACCTGGCTTGTTTCGCACTGGAAATTTTGGGGCTCCATTGCAGTTGAACGTTGAGGACGATCTATATTCTATTCCTATATATATTATATATGTATATATATAGATAAATATATATATAGATATTTCATAAACATTTTGAATACACTATATTGTCAGGGCATATCATTTACAGAAAAATAAAGAAAAAACAAAAAGGAATATTAACATATATACTAATAATAATAATAATAGTGTAACAGAATAGTTTTAACTAGATTTCTCTTTATATTAGCTTATTTGTAATTCTGTTAGTTATATTATAGTAATATAATTAAAACCATCTTTATATTTAATTCATACATAGCAATTACCTTTCTTCAACTAATTTCTATCTCTTATCTCTACCCACTCATACAATCTACTCCATGGTTAAGTAGTATTCTGTCTTTTTTGTCCTTTCTTTTTAATGTCAATCTATCCATCTCTGCACAGTCTAATATTTTCCGAATTACATCACCATCTAATGGAGCGTTCTCGTTTTTCCAATATTGTGCAAATACAATCCTTGCTGCTGTCAATACATGCAAAACTAGATATATAGTCCCTTTACCATAGCATATTCCTACTCTACTCCAAATGAATACGAGTGATCAATTCCTGTGTTGGTCACTGCAGGGTTAAAAAAAAAGATTCTGCTTTTTGCAACAGCCAGGGACTGTTGTTATTCCCAATCTTGTTTGATGCCAGGTTTTTCTCTTACTCATCCATGCATTTGTGTGAATGATTGAGCCTAACATATGCCCAGGCTTCTTCTATGATGATCGTAACACTATAATCAATCAGGCATTTTGAGAAGGGTAACTATAATGAGAACTGAGAAAGCGATTGGCTTTCCTATCGTTCAGAACAAGACAGGCCCTGCCAGCTCATAAATACCTCCTGCACAGGAGCGGCAAGAAATAGCAAACACAAAGTGTACCCTCTTGAGCAGTGAATACACACTCCACGCACGTAGCTGCAAAGGCAATCATGCACACCTATCAACAGAAGGAAACAAGTGGTTATTACAAGCATGCATGCTCGTTTTAACAGGAGATCTCAAGGTCCCTAAAGGGGAACTTATACAGTGTGATGACCCAGGGTGGGATACAAAATAAACACAGTCACAAAAAACAGGTGAAGCACCTTTTTTATTCTTTCACTTTGCTTCCAAACTCCAAATAACCTTGACTGGAGACAAAAAACTCCCACACAAGCAATTACAAGAAGGAGGAAATGCCGTTGAAATTGTAAAGAGTAAAAAGACAACACAAACCAGGCAAGATAAGGGCTGGAAGACATCCACAGATATTAGAACACACACTAGGAAGGACGTCAAACTCAGAGAGGAACCATAAATTAGAGATATTTCCATGCTTTGTTTCCAGCTCTGGCCCATACGCATGTCTGTCAGCCCATGAAGAGGATCAAGTCCCTCTCCTCCCCCATAGACCATGTCTCTCCCTTATTCTCTCCTCCCTGTGTGCCCTAGAATGGATAGGGGATGGGCCTGGGTCCTCCTCTGACTGCCCAGCCGGCCTCTACCCTTCCCCAACCTCCTCCACAACTCCGGAGCCACACTTCCACTCCCTGTCGGCTGTTCCTCCTCTCCCTCAGAGTCAGTCTCCACCAGGGGCATGACATACAGGGTGTAGTTAAGCTGCTACTGGTTATTTCTCAACTTGCGACAGTTCCGCTTAATGACCATTCAAGGTTACGAAAAAAAGTGACTCATGGCCATTTTTCAGTTACGACCTTTTCAGCACGCCCATGGTCATGCGATCAAAATTTGGATGTTTAGCGACTCATACTTACAATGGGGGCAGTGTCCCAGGATCGCTTTGTCCCCCTTTTGCGACCTTCTGACATGCAAAGTCAATGGGGGGAGCCAGATTCCCTCTTCCTAACTTAACAACTGCAGTGATTCACTTAACAACAGGGGGGAGAAAGGTCGTAAAGTGGGGATCAAATTCACTGAACGAATTTCTCACGGAACAACAGAAAAATTGGAGACTCAATTGTACTTGTAAGTCGAGGACTGCCCGTACAAGGAATCCTTGAGTTATGACCACCATTCAGCCCAAAATTCAGCCCAGACACACACCCACGAGGGCCACACAAGAAACTACCACCACACTTCCACGCAGAAAGCCGACTCACACTCACACAGAAGATGAGACACGGCCACGGACCAGAAGCCACATCGCAGCTGCATCACTACTTGCTTCAAACCCCCCCAACCCATACATGAAGCGAACTGACGCCCACCATGAAGATGTGGCACGACCACGAACGCGAAGCCAAACAACAGGATCACAGCTCACCAGCTCAAATCCCCCAGCAACTAAGACTAACCTGAGTACAACCAAACCCCCACTGGAACAGAACACACCTCCAGCCAATCAGAACACAGCCAACCCCCTAACCAATCAGAACACAGCCAAACCCCCAACCAATGAGAACACACCCCCATCCAATCAGAACACAGCCAAGCCCCCACCCAATCAAGTCACACCCCCACTAGCAGTTAAAAGGAAGAAGCAGCTGCAAGCTCACATTACTCCGAGAAGCACAGGAAGACACAAGCCTGAAGATGATGAATGAGACTTCATCGAAACGTCGCCTTGTTTGGCTTCGCGTTCGTGGTCGTGCCACATCTTCATGGTGGGTGTCAGTTCGCTTCATGTATGGGATGGGGGGGTTTGAAGCAAGTAGTGATGCAGCTGCGGTGTGGCTTCTGGTCCGTGGTCGTGTCTCATCTTCTGTGTGAGTCTGCTTTCTACGTATATATATATATATTTTAACAAATCAAAGGATGTAACAACAGGTGTTTCAGGTAAACCTGGGTATACAATCACAATTGGGACCAGAATTTCCATTCCTAAGCAAGGCAATTGTTAAGGGAGTCCATCTTTTTTGACCATGGTTGTGACATGAATCACTGAACATTGTAGTTGTTTAAGAGAATTCAGCTTTCCTCGTTGATTTTGCTTCTTGGAAGCCAGGTGGAAGATCGCATATGGTGATCATGTGACACATAGACACACACAGACACACACACACACAGAGAAGCACACACACAATGCTGCAACCAGTTGCAGAAATATTTGCCAGTTGCCAAGTGGCCAACTGTAGGGATGCTGTAATGGTTGTTAATTGTGAGGGCTGGTCTTAAGTCAGTTTTTTTTTTTTTCAGTGCCATTATAACTCTGAGCAATTGATAAATGAATGGTTATAAATCGGGGATTATATCTCCTATGGCATAGATTCTGAGAGATCTTACAATAGTATCTTACACTGTTCATTATCAGAATAGTCAATCCATTAGTAAGCCAGTGATTAGCGGTTAAGTACAAGATATAAACTTATAAGCTTTTTTTCCCCCTTTTTCCTTCTTAGTTGGGAGTTTTAGTTTGCACTTTTAACTTTTTTTAAAAAAATGCTTTTATTAAAAAGCAAAGGTATTGAATATGATATAAACATCTTCATCAATGGAAGAAGGGAGGCTTATGGAAGGAAAAAAGAAATCCCATTTCATATCAAAGGCTGTTAAGAGCTGGTGAAGGTCAACCCAATCCAGGAAAAGTGTATTCTGCTAGCTCAATAACAGCCCAAACAAAGTCCACAGTTCACAGCACTACTTAAGACATGATGTTCAGACTTTGGGAACTGTATCAGGCCTCTAACAAAGAGGAGGAAGAGAGGAGGAAGAGGAGGATGTAGAGAAAGAAGAGAAGGAAGAGGAAGAAAAGGAGGAGTGGAAGGGGCAGGATTAGAGAAAGAGAAGGACAAAAAGAAGAAAGAGGAGGAGGAAGAGGAAGAAAAAGAACAGGAAGAAGGAAAGAGGAGGATGAAGAGAAAGAGGAAGAGAGGAAGAGAAGGAAAAGAAAGAGGAGGAGGAAAGGAAAAGGGCGAAGAGAAAGGAGGAAGAGGAACAGGGAGAAGAGAAGGAAGAAGAGGACAAAGAGGAAGAGAGGAAGAGGAGGAAAAGAAAGAGGAGAGAAAAGGAGGAAGAGAAAGAAGGAAGAGGAAGAGGAGGAGAAGAAGAGGAAGAGGAGCAGAGGAAGAGGAAAAAGAAGAGGAGGTGGAGGAAGATATGGTTCTAAATTACGTCAGAGGAGGCCTTCTCCATCTTATGACTTTCTCCCTTAACACAGGTTAGAACATCAGAAGCATTATGTGTGTACATCATTCAAGAAAACAATGTTTTGGGGAAAGAGGAAGAACCGCCCACCAGCTTCATGAAACGCAACATGCACACATACCCCAGCAAGACACTCAACCGCTGTGCGGGAAGACATCTCAGATTCGAATTATTCGCGTCCTTTGTTGCTTTCCAGAATGGAACCGGACCATCGTCAAAAAGCTCCACGCCGTATTCCGATCACGGTGGGAAAATAATCCATCTCTCATGGACGTCGAGAATCAAGGAAACCAAGGAGGAGGGGTGTTTTTTTGAGGGTGTGGGGGAGAAGAATTGGCAAAAAAGGTGCCGCTCCTCTCTTTTCCTGGTCCTTTTCCATTTTGTCTGCAGGCCGACACTCTCTGGAATCTCCGCTCCGCTTGCTAAATCCCACGGCGGCCTTGGACATCCTTGAACGAAAGGAACAAGATGCTGAAAATGCCACAGCCATGGAATTTGCCAGGGATGAGACGGGAGACCTTGAGGAAAAAGAAGAAGAAACAAATAGAGATTGTTACATCAAGCAGACAACCAAGAGGAGGGGGGAAAGGAAGGACAGAGCTACACATGTTCCTCAACTTGTAACAGTTCATTTAATGACCGCTCAAAGTTACAACGGCACTGAAAAAGGCGACTTCTTTCACAGCTATGACTTTTGCAGCATCCCCGTGGTCGGGCGATGAAAATTCAGAGGCTTAGCAACCGACTTGTGTTTATGACGGTTGCAGTGCCCTCTTGAGGTCACATGGTCCCAGTTTGCGACCACCTGAAAGGCGAAGTCAATGGGGAAGCTGCATTGGCTTCACAGTTGTATTACTAACAGGCGGCAGTTCATTCACTTAACAACAGTGGCAAGACAAGTCGTAAAATGGGGCAAAGCTCGCTTAAGAAACGTCTCACCCGACAACAGAAATTTTGGGCACAATGGCGGCCGTACGTCGAATACTACCTCTTGGGCATCCCTGTAAGGCAGGAGTCTTTAAACTTGACAGCTTTAAGACTTGTGGACTTCAACTCCCAGAATTCTTCCTCTGGTCATGTTAGCTCAGGAATTCTAGGAGTTGAAGTCTACAAGTCTTAAACTTAACAAGTTTGGAGGCCCTTGCTGTAAGGAGAGCAGTATAGGAATCCCAGCTGTGGGTTAAATGGGTAGGGGGGAGATAGTGATACCTGACTGTATTCTGAAGCCCATTAGCCTAAAGACATTGCCTCCAGCCACAAGTGAGGCCGGGAATGGGAGCTTTTGTAACCTTGCAAAGCACTAGAGATAAGACAATACAATCCTGTGTTATCTGCCAACCCAATCCCAAAATATAAAGCAGAGATCCAAATTCTCTCTTCAAATCCTTTCAAGGTTACATTTTTTGAATAGGGTGTGATTAAAATTCCCTTCTCCTCTCTAAAAGAAAAATCACCTTTGTTCCTTTTATTTATTTATTTCAGTTCAGGAAAGTTTTCATTCTTTGATACAGATACAGAAAATAATTTTTCAATGGAATTAACTTCCTCATACAGCTGCTGCATATGGAACATCCAGTCAGCTTGTCTCTAAAATTTCATCCACTTCCTCAATTCCTCAACCTTTGGAAAACGTCAAGTTACCATACCTACATTTTTTTAGAGTGGAGGGTATAATCTATTTTATCTCAATGCCTACACACACCTGTGGTATTTGAGAAATTGGGAAATGATTGCAGGTTTTATACATGAATAGGTAAAAAGATTTTTTTCAAAAGAAATCTGCTGTTAGTACAGAAGTCTACTGAACCCTGCCTGTGCCTCAACTTTCCTTAAATGGTTCACTAACTCTCCAAGAGGCATTTGCTGACTTGAGCTCGAATTAAAATAAATAAAATGGTTGGCTTGCTTTGAGGAGGGCAAATGTAGAGAAACGCGTTCCACTTTGTTCCCCCAAACTGCAATGCCAATAGCAATGCAAAATATCAGATACAATGGAATCCGATGCAATGGAAAATAACAGATGGAAACTTATCAAAGAGAGATACAACCTAGAACTAAGACATTTCCTGACAATGAGAACAATGAATCGACCGTAAAATGGAGAAAAACTCAATTAACTGTTTTGCTTAGCAACAGAAACTTTAAGCATAACTGTGGTTGTAAATCAAGGACTACCTGTACTAACTAGTCCGGTATTTTTCAAATTTGTCAATGCGTGGACTATAATTTCCCAGAATTCCCCAGGCAGCACTGGCTGGGGAATTCTGGGACTGAAGTCCATGCATCTTAAAAGTTTTCCAAACTTTGAGAAAGAGTGGACTAGACTGCCACAAGACATAGTGTTTAATGTTGTTATTTCTAACTTAGATGAAGAGTCGAAAAGATGATCAAACAACACAGATAACCCTGAGCCAGAAGTGAGTGACGCTTTAAAAGAGAAATAAAGGATCAAAAAATAATAAATCTACGCAGCCCTGAACAGTCGGGCTGAAACAAAGTGAATGAAACTTAACCATATTGTACAGTTTTACATCTGGATGAGGTAGAAGGGAGACTAGGTTTGGCAGCAATACACAGAAGGATCCGGGTACCAATGTTTTCTACAACTGGAACATGAGCCAAGATCGTGATGTAGCTGCCAAAAAGGCAAATGCTATCTTGGAAAGCATGAAGAAGAGCAGAAGGTCCAGAAAATGGGAAGTAATTGTTCCATTTTGCTCTTGTGAGGCCCTATTTAAAAACAGTATCCATTTCTGGACACTCCAGTGGAAAAGAACATCAAGAAACTGGAATCAAAAGTACAGAGAGGATGAGGAATGGCGAAAGGATGCACTATCCATCCACTGTGTTCTCCATTATGTGTCTCAACCGAAGGGAGCATCCAGAGGCTGCTGGCATTGGACAGCTATAATAAATTCAATGAAACTTCATTATCTTTATTATAATTACCATGTGCAGGGGTGTCAAACTCACAGTCTCCCCAGTTTCTAGCCTGACGCCTGTTTCTAGCAGGGGGTTGGACTAGAAGATCTCAAAGGTCCCTTTCAGCTCTATTCCGATCTATGAAAAGATCAGCAGAGAATCCCAGAACTAAAGGTTAAATTAGAGAGATGAAAAGAAATCTTTTTTTGCGGTTTTTCCCTAAGAGAACTAAGTGTCTGCATCCAGGAAGTCCATAGGAAATCAAGCTTAGCTAAGAGATTTACTGTAGTTGCTTAATTACATTACAGAAAAAAAAGGAATTACTGCATAAGAACAAACTCAATTTGCAAGCTCTGAGTCAAATGGCTTTAAAAACCATTTGACTGCTCAAGGCTTTAGCACTAAATTGTCCCAATCAAGCTCCCCTCCCCCTCCTCCCTTTGCTGGTCTTGATTAACTCAAAAGAAGCATCACCTGCCTTCAAGTTAAATTCAGCTGAATGCTCCTTTTCAAATATCTCTCCTCCCCCCCCCCATTTTTTTTTCTCTTCCACCCTTTCAACCCAACAAGCCTCAATCTGCAAACTGCTTAAGAAAAACATCCTTTGGTGGTATGCAATGCAAATCAAACCTTGTTAACAAGTAAATTAAGAGCTACCAGGATCTTTTTATCTCCAGGGATCCATAAATGCAAATTGGATAAAACCAGGCTGTGCAAGGTTTTAACTCTTTCTCTTCTTTGGAACTGCCATATGTTTTGTGGGTTTGATCTCATCGATGGCTGCCTGATTAGGAAACCAGGCCAAAGGTTGAGTTAGCTTGTTAAAAATGCTATTCCTCTAGTGTGAAGTTTGGGAGGGAACAATTATTGTTTATGGAAATGACGGTTCCTTTTTTTGCCACCTGAATAAGGGCAAAACATATCCAATTTAAGCCTTCCAAACCGCTGGATGCTTTACTAAATGAAAAGATGTTCTAAGAAGGATTTTACTCTTCCTCTCAGTTGCTAGGAGTCAGTTTTACTTCATTTTTAAAAATTCTAACACATCATCTAATACAGTATCAAAACTTTTTTTTAATCCCACAACTGCTTAATTTCTAATGTTTTCCTGAAAAGTACAATTTAGCTAACAATTGTATTTTTTTAAAAAAAATACTCTTCTAATTCATCCTATGAATTGTAGGAATAGTTTTGGATGAAATACTGAAACCACTGCAGCACCATATTCAATCTAATTTGAATATCTGGAACTGTGTTTCTCAACCTGGGCCCTTGTAAGAGGCATGGACTTCAACTCCCAGAATTCCTCAGCCAGCTACACTGTCAGTAGGTACAATGCCGGCTACAGCCGGGGTTCCTCAGCCAATCAGTAGCCAGAATGATGGCTGAGGAATTCTGGGAATTGAAGTCCTCATCTCTTAAAAAGACCAAGATTGGTCTCAAAAGTCTTGTTCCCACATTCAGTCTGACCCCAGAAGACTTCGAGCTATCATTTATTTATCATAAAGGAGAGGCCACCAACCTTTTGGGCACTAGGCGATCGGTTCTGTGGAGAGAGGTTTTTCCACAGACCGGAGGGAGGCATGATTTTGCATGTTGCCTGCATCTTGTGGATGGCACAGCACATTTTCTGTCATGCCATGGCCCGGTGCCAGTCCTCTGGCGTAGAGCAGGGGTCTCCAACCTTAGCTATTTTAAGACTTGTGGACTTCAACTCCCAGAATTCCTCAGCCAGCTGAGTTGAAGTCCACAAGTCTTAAAGTTGCTAAGGTTGGAGACTCCTGGCGTAGAGCATTTCATAATATGGACTAACAATATAAATTAACATTTCAAGTAGATTAGTAGAACCCAATAAAATATACATGTTTAAAAAATCAATGTTCAAATATCCAGACTACTCTATAGACTGTCAAACTATCAATCTCAACAGCTTTCACACCATGGTCTGGATCCCAACCTTCCTTTATCAAAGATGAAAAGATCTGAAGAGCCCGAAAGTCAGTGACCTTTACAATAATCAAAACAACAGTATTGTCCTAATTTGGGTTTTGGAACACTTCCTACTTTGGCTGTTTGTACTTTTCAATAGGTCCTTTGATTTTGATCATATCACTTCTTCTGTTTTCCAGAGAGTCCCATAATTTTAAGAGCCTCCACTGAACTGGGCATTGGTTTTTATATGCATTATTCATTCATACACACACACACACACAGACAGACAGACAAAGTTTATTTTTTATTCTTTTGGCATAATAGGCCCTAGATGTCAGTTAGCAGGCACAAGAAAAAATAAATAAATGTTTGCTCATGCAAGCAAACCTCAGTCAAGATTACCGAAGTTCAATTGAACATAGATGAGAAATCCTGGACAGAGTTATGACTAAACAATTAACCACAAGATCCCTTTCACTTTTAGGATTTTCACTTTCAAAGGGGTCATTTGAGTTCTTCCACTACAGTGTCTTGCTTTGTTTGAACAGGGCAATTTTGCTCATCCAAGGGGTGGATCTGTCTTAAGACCTTTCCTTACTCTGTCATAATGCAAGCACCACTTTTTAAAACGTCTTTAAGCTTTGTGGAGATAATCCTGGGTTCTTAACTAAATAACACACTAAACCGCAACTGAATTTGCCTTAACAAAACCGTACAGATTTCTTGCACAGGGAAAGGTAGCTTTTCTCCTCTCTAATCACTTAGCTAAGAGTCGGGCTAGTGTAGTGGTGAAGGCATCAAGCTAGAAACTGGGGGACTGTGAGTTCTAGTTTTGCCTCAAGGATGGACCCAGCTGGGTGACCTCGGGCCTGTCACTCTCTCTCCACCCTAGGAAGAAGGCCATGGCAAACCATTTGTGAAATCTTGACATGAAAATTGCAGAGACTTGTCCAGCCAGAAGTCAAAAACTGGGAGGGAGGAAGGAAAGAAGGGAGGGAGGGAGGGAGGGAGGGAGGGAGGGAGGGAGGAGGAAGGAAGGAAGGAAGGAAGGAAGGAAGGAAGGAAGGAAGGAAGGAAGGAAGGAAGGAAGGAAGGAAGGAAGGAAGGAAGGAAGGAAGCAAGCATCTTCCGAAAGTCACGAAATGGTAAAATTCATTTAACAACTGCCTTGCTTAGCAATGGAAATTTGGGGTTCGATTGTGGTCATAAATCAAGGACTACCTCTATAGTGAAGTGTGATTCAGGTTCTTCCCAGGTAGCTAGGTAAATCCAATTATTTTAAAGTATCCTGGGAAAAGGCTTGTGGCCAAAATAAGATCCTGCTTCTTCCTCTTTTGCAAGCAACTTTCAGCAATGCTGAACCGAGTGCACCCCTTTTAATTGCAAACTTTTATGCAACTTTGCACCCAAATTCTTTTCGGCTTTTCTCAGCAGTCCAAACGGAAGTCTGACGCAGCTTATTCAAGCCTCAAGTCTTCCCTGCCCCGTGTGGTTCGGATACAGAGTCGGCGCAAGGACAAATTTCAGCTGCAAGTAACATTTCCAGTTGCCCAAATTAGTCAGGTAAATTCCAAACACACCTGGAGCGGGAAGCCAAGCTCCCAAGGTAATTCACAGGCCTGAGAAAGTCACAGAGAGATAAGGATATTTGCAAGGAAAGCAATCTGCCCCACTGCGCCTCCTTCATTCAGGATATTATCACTAACCACAGGTGCTTCTGATCTACTCCAGCATCAGAGAGAATGACATGATTATCTCTCAGTCTTCTCCCCACAAAGATAAGGGATTAGTTTAATGGTCCCTGCTGGGGTCCCTTCCAGACATAACTCTGAGAAGCTGAAGACAAAACAAGGAACGGGCTGATTCATCATTGCAACAGGAATCACATCAGTAGGAGAACATGGAGTGGAGATTTTTCCTGAGTCAAGAGGCCAAGTGGTTGGTGGATCTTCAAAAGAGCTGGACTGAGCCACCACAAAAGCTACTAACGTTTGAGGTCTAAGGGTGGCTCAGTGGCTAAAACGCTGCGCTTCTTGATCAAAAAGGTTGGCAGTTCAGTGGTTCGAATCCCTAGCGCCACGTAAGGGAGTGAGCTCCCATTACTTGTCCCAGCTTCTGCCAGCCTAACAGTTCGAAAACATGTAAAAATGCAAGTAGAAAAATAGGGACCACTTTGGTGGGAAGGTAACAGTGTTCCATGTGCTTTTGACCTTGTCATGCCGGTCACCTGACCATGGAGACGTCTTCGGACAGCGCTGGCTCTTCGGCTTTGTAACGGAGGTGAGCACCAACCCCTAGAGCCGGAAACGACTAGCACGTATGTGCGAGGGGAACCTTTACCTCTGTTAGGACTGATGAGTTAGCAAAGCCTTACCATGCCAATGCTGTGGAATCAGAATTAAGAAAGAGGCAAGGACTTGAGACTTGTAACTTCGCACTGCAACTGAGCCCAACATTTCTGCTGTTAAGTGAGTTTTGGCCTTTCAGTTCCAGCTGTAGCCTATGCCCCAAATGCCTAGAAAATTGGAGCTTAAATGTCAGAAGAGGAAAATATTCTGTAATTTTTACTTTTGGGCATCATAGGGAAGAACAAAATATGTACGCTTGAGATGCCATAAAGGATAGTCAACACAAAGCTAAATCAAAACACAGATTAGGTTTGTAATGGTCAATTATCTGATTTCGTACAGGTAGTCCTTGACTTACAACCACCAAAATTTCTGTTGCTAAGTGAAAGGGAATTTTGCCCCGTTTATGAGCTTTCTTGCCACGGTCATTAAGTGACTCACTACAGTTAAGTTAGTAACATGGTGGTGAAGTGAAACTGGTTTCTTTGCTGACTCTCCTAGTCAGAAGATCGCAAAAAGTGACCTAGGTGTTGTGGTTAGCCTGCAGCAGATGTGGACGGCTGAGGAGAGCAAGGACTCAGATGAGGAGCCAGGACCATTAGGGAGTGGACTGCTGCTTTCAGAGATTGTGGGGGCTGGCAGCAGTAATGAGGAGGTTCCCGAGGAGCCTGTGCCAAGTGTGCGTGCGCGCAGTTGCTCTCAGGAAAGAGCAGCTGCAACAGCACTGGTGACTCAGGAGTAAGGCTGCAAGGTAATGGCCCTTCCTTCAAGAAGATAAAGCCAGCTGTGAAACAAACATACTTTGCAGAAGGCAAAGACATTTTGGAAACTCCAGCCTCGTGGACATTCCAGTATCTTGTGTTTGTATTTGAAGACTCTTATTTTGCAAATTATTTCTTATCTGTTATCTTTTGGCAAGTCTTGCACAGTCTGGTAAGGGTTGTGTTTATCACAGCTAATTATTTTGTAAAAGCATTACAAGGTTTCTGTTCCTTTTGGATTGTGTTTGATTTGTTGGAAAAGGGCGTGGTTCAGAATAAGACAGCAATCGTCATAAAAATGAGTCAGTTGCCAGGGGTCTCAATTTTGGTCATGTGACCATGGGGGATACTGCAATGGTCACATGAAAATAAATGTGGGAGGGAACAGTCCTAAGTCACTTTTTTTAGTCCTATATTACTTTTCTTCTTATAAAGATGAGGATTATACTGATACGACTAACAGCACAATTACAAGAAACAAAGCATGAAAGACGGATAATTGCATTAGCCAAAAAATGTCATAATAGACTAAAATTAGCTCACAGCACGCAGAATGGAGTTGCAAACATGAGAATGTAAAAACAATTTGCAGCCTAAACAGTTTGTAAACAATGATGTCATTCCTGGCCACCCTCTTTAAAGATCCAACTGTTTAAGGAAATGCAGGCATGTTATGCAAAGACATAAAGGAAATTTTTTTGCAGATACATTGTCTTCCTACACCCAACAGCTCCAGAATTACAGCTCCTTGACTGACGACCTTAATGGAGCCTAAAATTCCTGTTGCTCCATGAGACATTAAGTGAATTTTTGCCTCATTTTACTACCTTTTCTTGCTGAGGTTGTTAAATGAATCACTGCAGGTTAACCATTAGTAACATGGTTGTAAAGTGAATATGGCTTCCCCACTTACTTTGCTGGGTGTCAAAATGATGGTGTCAAGGACACTGCAACCATCATAAATGAGTCATTTGCCAAGTGTCTAAATTTTGATCATGTGACCGCAATGGTCTAAGTATGAAAAAAATAGCCGTCTTTTTTTTTCAGTGCCATTGTAACTTTTTAATTTAGTGTTTTAGTCACTAACAAATTTGTTTATATGTACCCTATGACTATCATTAAGTGTTGTACCTTATGATTCTTGACGGATGTATCTTTTCTTTTTATGTACACTGAGAGCATATGCACCAAGATAAATTCCTTGTGTGTCTAATCACACTTGGCCAATAAAGCATTCATTCATTCATTCATTCATTCAAAGTGTTGTAAGTCGAGGACTACCTGTAATAACCCTATGAGGTGGGCTAGACTGATGGATAGAGACTGCTCTTAAGCCAGCCCTGTTTCATGACTGAATAATTACAGTGTGGGTTAAGATCTGATATTAACCACTTTAGCAATAGCACTTAAGACTTATATACCGCTTCACAGTGCTTTTATAACCCTCTCTCAGCGGTTTACAGAGTCAGCCTTGTTGTTGCCCCCAACAATCTGGGTCCTCAATTTACCAACCTAGGAAAGATGGAAGGCTGAGTCGACCTTGAGCCGGTCAGGATCAAACTGCTGGCAGTCGGCAAAATCCACCTGCAATAACTACATTTTAACGACTGCGCCACCCTGGCTCTTTACATCAAGATAACCACTCTAAAGGGACTTCCCAAGCTTCCTCAGTCAAACCAGTAATTCTCTAACCCAGAAGCTACCTACTATAGGTAGTCTTCGACTTACGACTACAGTGGAGCCTAAAAGTTATGTTGTTAAGTTAGTCATTTGTTAAGTGAGTTTTGCTCCATTTTACAACCTTTCTTGCCTCTGCTGTTAAGTGAATCACTCAGTTGATAAGTTAGTAAACCCGGTTACTAAATGATTCTGGCTTCTCCACTGACATAACCTAGGGTCACAGCAACCGTCGTAAATGCAGTTGCCAAGCACCTGGATTTTGATCGCTCAATCATGGAGATGCTGGAAAGGTTGTAACTGTGAAAAACAATCGTAGGTCACATTTTTCAGTTTTGTTGTAACTTTGAACGGTCACTAAATGAACTGTTATAAGTTTGAGGACTACCTGTATGAAGGTGGAAACTTGGTGCCCTGCATATCATTTGGACTACAATGCTGGATTTACTAGGGGAAGCTGAGAGCCAAATCCACCTGGACTGGCAAGCTTCTCTTCTATCCTTTCCCACGGAAATGTCTAATCTTGTCTTCCTTCTACTATCGTTGAAATGCCTGGGGAGAGATCTAGCAATATTGAAATATTTTGAGAATGCAATATATGAGGTAACCAAGGACAAAATTTGCAGAACTGAGATAATGCGAACATTCTTTTCTCGCTTGAGCCCCAAACACCTGATTGAGACAGTCTTTCACAACTTTAGCCCTGGATGAACAGACTGTGGTTTAGTCTGGGGCAGTGGAAGCGACAGGCCTGATCTGGGAAGATTAGAAATTCTTGGGGGTTTTGACTGGAGAGTGCCAGCTTAGCTTTTCTGCTTTACCCAGGAGGCGTAATTCCTTCAATTTGGCAGCTGAATCAGTAGAAATGTGTGTTCGTGGAGGACTCATCGGCCATGCAAGACAAAACAGAAAGGGAGGCATAGATAAGATCAGCTGTTAGTGCCAAATACCCTTGCCTGACCGTGAATTTTCTCCGGCGCAGCAAAATCTCCATGGTATACCAACCAAGTTTGATCACTTTAAGATTTTACAATTGCATAAGCATGTTTTTTGCTCAGTGCCTCCACAAGGGAATAGCTACAGGTCCATGTTCTACTATTTAATATTTGACTAAGTGCAATGCACAATTCTGATGCTAAGTCTAGGTCTGTGATGGCGAACCGATGGCACTCATGCCAGAAGTGGCATGCAGAGCCATCTCTCCTGGGCATGCCAGCCATCGCCCGTTGCTCTTCTGGGTTCTGGTGCACACATGCGCACCAGGCCAGCTGGTCTTCAGTGTGTGCGGGAGCAGCTCCCTGGTGCACATGTGTGTGCCAAGAAGCCGAGCTTCCGGTTTCCAGTGTACCTATGCATACTGGGCAGCTAGTCTTCATGCGTGCATGCGTGCCAGAAACCAGAAACCCAGCTTCCCGGTGCATGCATGCTCTTCTGGTTTCCGAGGCTCTCCCCCTGCGCGCTCCTGTTTCAGTACTCAGTGCCAAAAAGGTTCGCCAACACTGGCCTAGGTAGTCATCACTTACCGCAATTGGAACCAGAACTGTCATTGCTAAACAAGGCGGTTTTTAAGTGTGCCGTGCATGATTTTATACCCTTTTTTTGCCATGCTTGCTAAGTGAATCGCAAATCCAGTTTCCCTCACTGACTTTGCTTGTCAAAAGCTGGCTGGAAGAGGTTGCAAATGGCATTCACATGACCCCAGGACACCGAGACCGTCATAAATACATGGCAGTTGCCAAGCACCCTAACTCTGGTCGCATGACTGTGGGGATGCTACAATGGTCCTAAGTGACTTTTTTTAGTGTCACTATAACTTTAAACAGTTGCTAAATAGTTGTAAATCAAGGACTACTTACTGTATAAAGACTGCTCAGCCTATAAGCCAGAAATGGGTTTACGAAAGGCCTATTATAAGTTTTCTCGGGACCTTTGCTAGTCATAGCAACCTTCTCTCATTAAAATACTCCAAATGTTCTGGGTTCAAGTGTCCTAGGATCACAATTGCCACTATTCAATTCTATCTTTCCCTCACCTATGAGTGATGGGTGTGGAAATCCTTATCATATCTGTACTCCCAGCTCTGAAAGGGAACTATTGAGTCAGTAAGGCTGGCTTAAAGCACTTCAAAACATCAATTTATGTTCACAAAATATACCATGTTGATTCCACATCCCTTACACATTCACATAGCCCTTTCTCCAGCCTGTTTTTTTTTTTCTAATTCTTTACAACTTGGAGGATTAGTGAAAGTACTATTGGCCTTTTTACCTGAGCTTGGAAGCCAAATAACACTAGGCCTCATTCATATTTTGAACAGGAAATAAATAGAAAACACCACAACTATACAGTACAGCTAATCCTCAACTTACAACCACAATGGAGCCCAAAGTTTCTGTTGCTAAGCGAGACAGTGGTTCAGCAAGTTCTACCCCGTTTTACGACCAGCTGTTAAATGAATCTCTAACCATTGTTAAGTTAGCAAGGTGGCTCAGGGAAGATGATTTCCTCGCTGACTTTGCTCATCAGAAGAAGGTCGCAAAAGGCACTGCGTCCGTCACAAAAATGAACCAGCTGTCAAGTGTCCAAAATTTTGACCTTGTGGATCCTGCAATGGTCGTTAAGCGTGAAATATGGACGTTCTTTTCAATGTAACTTTGAACGGTCACTGAATGAACGTTGTAATTCGAGGGCTGCCTTTAGGGCTACTGCGGGATGATGTCACCGTTTTCTCTCCTGTGGATTCCCTTCTCTTTAAAACAACAAAAACTGTGTGGATTTTGGCACACACAAGATGTATCCAGCAGGATGCAGCCTACAAGCTTCCTCCAGACCCAGGGAAGCTGCTGGTGCCAAACTTTGGCATTTTCACCAAGCCCCCAAGCTCTGCCAGCAAAACCTTCCCTCAGGCATCCCCCCCCCCGCCATGCACCCCCTATCACAGCCTTCCCAGCTCTCCCATAGCCGTGCAGCTGTCCAATATCCGAGGCCCATCACACACTTGGTGGGAAACCTAGTAACTGACCTTCAAGCATTGAAGCTGCCAGCAGAAAGCAGCTGGTTCCCTCCATCCCCAGCCCGCCTCTTTCCCTCAATGAGCTCATTCTTACTATTAATAGCACAAGGAAGGTTTTTTTTTTCCCCCCTCCTGTTCTTTCATGGGAAATGAGAGGAAAGGCGGCAGCAGGCCAGGCCCTCCCCGAGCAATTTTTACAGGAAATGTCAGCCGGAGCTTCCCAGTCCAGCTGGGATCATTAGGAAAGGAGGAGGGGGGGGGAGACGAGAGGCTCTTATCCTTTGGTGGGACGCCTTTTGTTGGCAGCCTTCTCCGTCTCACTGTCTGCTAGTAACTGGGGAATTGCCCTCAGATTTTGTGCCCCAGCTGGGAATTCTCTGCTTTCAATGGGAAAGTAGTCAGAAAGCAAAGATAAGAATGCCTAGAGGTGCTTCCCTTACTAGCAAAGTCAATAAGGAAAACAGGGAGAGAAGTCCATAGAGAAGGGTTGTCAAACTAGATTTCATTGAGGGCCACATCAGGGTTGTGTTTGACCTCGGGGGACCGGAGGGACTCAACTGTCACTTGTGTTGGGGGCGCCTGTGGTGGCCTGAGAGTTCTGTCAGCGAAAACGGGCTCCCGGGCTCCGTTTCTGGCTGTGACGGCCTCCTGCAATCCTCTGCCAGGGAAAACAGAGCTCCGTTTTTGCTGGCAGAGGCACCGCAGGCCTGTCCTTCGCCTGATTCCAATAGAGACACTCATACAAGAGGGCCAGTTTGGTCTAGTGGTGAAAGCACCTGGTTAGAAACCAGGTAACGGTGAGTTCTAGTCTTGCCTTAGGCATCAAAACCAACTGAGTGACTTTGGTTCCATCACTGAGAGAGTGAATTCTAGTTCACCTTCTGCATGAAGGACATGCGTGATTTGGGTTGAAACACCAGGAGAAGGGGACTTCTAGTCTCTCCTTAGGCATGAGAGCTGGCTGGACGACTTCTAGCCAATCAGCAGGAGATTATGAGTTCTAGTCCCGCCTTAGGCATGAAAGCCGGCTGGGCAACCTCTAGCCAATCAGCTGGAGATTTGTGAGTTCTAGTTCTGCCTTAAGCATGAAGGCCAGCTGGGCAACTTCTAACCAATCAGCAGGAGATTGTGAGTTCTAGTCCTGCCTTAAGACATGAAAGCTGGCTAGGTGACTTTGGCCAGTTATTCTCTCTCAGTCCAAGCCACCTCACTGGATTGTTGTTGTGGAGAAAATAGGAGGAGAAAGGAGTAGTATGTGTGTTTATTGACTTGAGTTATTTACAAAAATAATAAAACTGGGCTATAAATAATATAATAATATAATGTAATGTAATATAGTACAATATAATATAATAAAAGAGAAAAGAAAAGCTGGATTCTTACATGACATTAAGCATGAATGTGTTGACCTGATTTTATATTCCTGTGCTGGCTTCAGCAAGCCTCTATGGTCCTTAAACCGTGGATTCTGTCTTGGTGCAACACATGAAGCCAACCACTGTGAACCCTTCAACAAACCACAGTTAATACAGCTATGGCTTTACGCAATCCTGGGAACTCAGTTACTCTCTACAATAGTTTTTTTGAATTTCAGCAAATGTTAAGACCTCAACTCTTATTGACTGGAGAATTCTGGGAGTTGAAGTCTTTACATCTCTAATTTGCTGAGATTGAGAAACACTGTTCTAGAATATGAACCTAGATGACCTGCTCTACACAGGTAGTCCTCAACTTATAACAGTTCATTTAGTGACCATTCGAAGTTACAACGGCACAAAAAAGTGACTTAAGACCATTTTCTACACTCATGACCACTGCCGCATCCCCGTCGTCATGTGATTTATATTCAGATGCTTGACAACTGACTCACATTTATGACGGTTGCAGAGTCCCGTGGTCACATGATCCCATTTTTGCTACCAACAAAGTCCATGGGGAAACCAGATTCACTTAACAACGGTGTTACCAATTTAACAACTGCAGGGATTCACTTCACATATGTGACAAGGAAAGTCGTAAAATGGGGCAAAACTCACTTAACAAATTTCTCACTTAACAGCGAACGTTTTGGGCTCAACTGTGGTCATAAGTCGGGACCTACCTGTATATAAGGAAAGCCACACTCCTTAAAAAAGAAAAAGAGACAGCTGACAATGTAGAAGTAGTCCTTGACGTACGACACAACGGAGCCCAAACTCTCCATTGCTAAGTGGGGCAGTTGTTAAGTGAGTTGTGCCCAATTTCACAACCATTTTGCCACAGTTAAGTGAATCACATAGTTATTAAGTGACTAGAGTAGAGCAGAGTAGAATAGCATAATAACAGAATAAAATAGAATAATAATAGACTAGACTAGACTACTTTATTGGCCAAGTGTGATTGGGCACACAAGGAATTTGTCTTTGGTGCAAATGCTCTCAGTGTACATAAAAGAAAAGATACATTTGTCAAGAGTCAAGAATAGTAAGGTCCAACAATTAATGATAGTCACAGGGTACAATAAGCAATCAAATCATTCTAAGAAACAGTCAATATAGATTGTAAGGATACAAGCGACAAAGTTACAGTCATAGTCGCAAGTGGAAGGGGATGGGTGATAAGGAATGATGAGAATTAAGTGAATATTAAGTGAACCCATGTAGTCATTAAGCACACCTGGCTTCCTTTAGTGGCTTTGCTTGTTGGAAGCCAGCTGGGAAGATCACACATAATGACCACATGACCCCAGGAAATAAACACATGCCAGTTGCCAAGCGTCAAAATTTTGAACACGTGACTATGAGGATGATGCCACGTGTCAGGGCTCCCGCAGTTACCCCCATTTAATTCATGAATCTCAAGCCAAACTTCCAAAATTTAAAGATGATTTATTAGGAGTAAACATGCCGACACTGCCTGGGTGTAGCCGACTCTGAGACACATCATTCATTGTCACCCTTGACCCTGATTTCCCCCCACCCCCTGGATGTATCGTAACTCATATTCTCCAATGGGACACATCCATAGCCAAGAGTCATTAATCATGCTCTCTAGTTAGAATTTTGCGTGGTAGAAACTTCGGTCACCTAGAAACTATCTTTGAAAACATTTATGTTTTCTGTTCTACCCTCCCTTTCTGTTGGCAACTCTAAAAAGACCATAGAAATATTTATGAGTTGCCACCACGTTGTTAAGTGTGAAAAATAGTCATACGTGTCTTTTTTTTCACATGGTTAACTTTAAATGGCCATTAAATGAATGGTTATAAGTCGAGGACTACCAGTATAGAAATTTTAGGGTAGGGTAGGCAGAAATTTGGGAGTTGAAAGTCCACAAGTCATAAAATTGCTAAGGTTGGAGACCCCTCCTTTATGCCTCCACCAAACATCGTCCCCAAATGAATTTTCAACTGCAATCAAGAGGGAAGTTATTATATTAACTGCAGTTCACTGGAATTAACACAATAGCTGCGCAATGCCGCAACAGACATATTTGCCTTAAGGAGGTGTGCCAGCTTTGGGCCCTTGTAATCTGGCCCACAGAAAATTCTCAGTTTCAGATCTCAAAAAGTATATGTCCTTCTCTTGGCAACAACCCAGAAGTGATTGCCTACCAATGAGTAAAAACAGTTGTACTACTTAATTTCCTATATTTCAGGAACAATTTCCTATTCATTCAAGCAACTTCCTATTTCATTTCCCTTTTCAGCAGAATCATCTCTAGAACTGTATGTCCCAAGTCCTCCTGGCTATGGTGATTTATTTATTTGTTTATTTATTGAATTTGCTTGCCACCTATCTCGCTGCAAAGAGACTCTTTCATACAAGCTCAATAAAGAGATCTTTCTTTGATATGGCCAGGAGGTATAGCACAAGTCCAATATTCATGCCAGATATATACAGAAATCCACGCGTGTCCAAAATCTATAATAAAAGGCACCAACCATCAGAATTTCAAATCCGGGTCTTAAGTTTTCTTTTTCAGATTGGTTGTAGCTATGAACAATCACTAAATGACCGGTTGTAACTCAAGGATTATCTAGATGCTCCACCAGGGTTAATTTTTTTTTTACTCAGAATGCGATAACCAGAAAGAGAGGATGGTTCCAAATTATTTAGAGGGATTGGGAAGAGAAACAATTCAGAGACTGCAGTATAATAGATATTCAGTTTACACTAATTTCAAAATCAGTATCTTAGATCAGGGTTTCCCAACACACACACACCTAGCCTGCAGCCCACTATTTGGAACTGAGAATGAGCTGTGTGAGAGATGGGCCGGGCATGCAGTTCTACTCATGCAAGAGACCAGCCAGCCCACTGTGCAGCTCCACTTGCACGAGAGGAATAGTGCATGCACGCACACTCATGGGTGGCCGGCCACTCATGCAGCTCAGTTTCCCTCTCCCCAGGCAGGCCACCAAGCACAAAGGTTTGGGGATCATCGTCCTAGATCAGGGGTGACAAACTTAACGGATCCAGCCCATGGGATGCTTACTTCTGGCCCGCGGAGCTGCCCAGGAAACAGCAAAGGACTAGCCTGCGGTGGTTCTGCCAGAGAAAATGGAGCTCGGGAAGGACACAGTCGGCCCTCCTGAGCTCTTTTTTCACTGCCAGAGGGTTGCAGGAGGCCGTCGCAGCTGAAAACGGAGCTCGGGAGCCCATTTTCGCTGGCAGAACATTTGGACCCCCACAAGCGCCCCAATACAAGTGATGCCCACCCTGGCCACACCCACTCAGGCCTCCCTGAGGTCGAACAAAATCCTGATGCAGCCCTCAATGAAATTGAGTTTGACACTCCTATACTAGATATACTGCTTATGAAGGCTCCTTATATTAATACCTGTACAGGTAGCCCTCGACGTACAACAGTTCATTCAGTGACAACAGTACTGGAAACAGTGACTTATGGCCGTTGTTCATGCTTCTAATCATCGCAGCATCTCCATGAGATGTGACCAAAATTCAGACATTGGCAATTCTCTTATATTTAGTATGATCACTTTGTGTGACCTTCTGACAAGCAAAGTCAATGGGGAAGCCATATTCATTTAATAACCATGTTACTAACTTAACTGCAACTGATTCACTTAATGACTGTGGCAAGGAAAGTTGTAAAATGGGGCAAAATTCACCTAACAAATGTTTCGCTTAGCAACAGAAATTTTGGGTTCCATAGGGGTCGTGAATCGAGGATTACCTGTATACTATAATTGTCATTGCTCACCAAAACAAACATTGATATTTTCCGGAACTTTACCCAACCCTCACAATTATTTGCACAAACATTGTTGTTCCAAGTGTAACATCATCAGTTTAACACCTGGCTATTGCATGCGCAACCACAGAGCAATAAATTTCCTTGGTGACATTATGGAAATGATTGGCTATGGCCTTTTATGATTTGTTTACTTTTTTATTTAGACTTTCCAGGCAAGCAATAAAAATGCTGCGATCCACATAGTGTGTTTCCAAATGTTGCTCATAGGTTTAAATTAAAGGAGGAAGAGGAGGAAGAAATACTTTAGCTTATTGAGTACTGTAAGAAAACCTGAAATGATTTTGAATACACTATTGATAATGATGTATTAATCCCATACACCAGTGATTAATTTTCAAAAGAAGAGGCCGGCTGATTAATTTGCTTAACCGATTCTCTTTAATTAGTTAATTATCCAATTAATTGACCAAGTAGTAAAATGCTTCAAAACCTCAACGCAAATTCATGTATATGTCATTCATCATCTCACACTGATAGTTTGTTAATTTGGCAGCTTATTATACATTATGGAGACCAATACCAGCTGTATTCCATCTGAAACCTATTTTTAACCAAAAGAGCTGAAATAAAATGAATATCACTGAATCTTCTGCTCAGTTGCAACCAGCTATCAGAATCCCTTTAAAGATTTAGCAACTTGCTTAGCAGAAAGGTCTATTTTCCGAAATGAAACCTGAAAAATATAAATAGCAGTCTTCTTCTCGAACTTCTAAGAAACTTTATTTGCAGGAATCATACAAAGATCACCTGGTCTTTTATGTAGAGGATGACAATTTTTCTTAAACTATCTAGTTTGCTTTCCTTAAACCTAATTTGTTTCGTCAGAATTGTAAACCATGCTTTCCAGGTTTGTTAGCATTGAAACCATTACTCCGAAACCACATTTCCAGATCCAAATTACTTAACCAACTTACTTTATAGGAAATTAAGTCTGCCAGTTTCATGCCCCAATACACCACACACATACACCAGCCATCCATTTGAACAGGAGGAAGTACACAGGATAGCTTCCCGACAGCTAATCCTCAACTTACAACCATTCATTTAGTGAACACTCAAAGTTACAACGGGGTTGAAAAAAGTGACTTATGACCCAGTTTTCACACTTAAGATAGTTGCAACATCCCCATGGCAGGGTGGATAAAAATCTATGTTTAAAAAATAAATAAAATTTGGATATTTTAAATATAAATTGGATTTTTTTAAAGTTTAAATCAGACTTTTTAAATTTTTTATCAAATTTATTTTAATAAAATGCTTTTGGAGTAAAAATCTATCTAAAGACAGGAATTTCCTATTTAAGAGACATTAATAATTTGGTTTATTCAGCATGAAATGGAGTTTGGTTATGTAGCCGGAGACTGTATATTCTGCAATGTTGGGATCGTCGGTGAGTCAACAGCAGGTCAGAGAAGGTGCTGCTGTGGGGCAGAGATGACAGTTGCTCTTTAAAAATTATTATTTAAATCAGGGGTCCCCAAACTTGGCAACTTTTAAGATTTGTGGACTTCAACTCCCAGAAATCTCCAGCCACTTGAAATCCACAAGTCTTAAAGTTGCCAAGTTTGGAGACCTCTGATTTAAATCGAGTTGATTAAAATCAAACCTTTTTTTTACTAGTGATTTAAATCACTTGATTTAAATTAAATCCACCCTGCCCCATGGTCATGTGATCAAACTTTGAATGCTTAGCAACTGGCACATATTTACGATGGTTGGTCCCAGCAACCTGGAATTGTCTATTTCAACCTTCTTAGGGAACTTCTAAGGGATATGGCGGTGGCTCAGTGGGTAAGATGCTGAACTTGTCAATCCGAAAGTTCGGTGGTTCGAATCCCTAGCACCGTGTGACAGAGTGAGCTCCCGTTACTTGTCCCAGCTTCTACCAACCTAGCAGTTCAAAAGCATGTAAAAATGCAAGTAGAAAAATAGGGACCACTTTGGTGGGAAGGAAACAAGCGTTCCATGCTCCTTTGGCATTTAGTTATGCCAGCCACATGACCACAGAGACGTCTTCAGACAGCGCTGGCTCTTTGGCTTTCTAACAGAGATGAGCACCGCCCCCTAGAGCTGGAAACGACTAGCATGTATGTGCGAGGGGAACCTTTACCTTCACCTTACTGAACTTCTAACAAGCCTAAGTCAATGACTTGCTTAACAACCGTGGCAACAATAAAGATTGTAAAATGGGACATGACTCACTTAATAACTGTCCGACTACTTCTATAGTCATTAATTGCTCGAACATGCCACACTACACCATGGTTTACCTTGCCGTACAAGCCAATGACATGGAGGACCACCACTGCCATCTTGTCTGGGTTTATCACTCTGGACTTTCCAATTTCCAATCCAAGCATCTCCGACTAGAATCCAGCACTTGTATCTAGTAAAATATGTATTGAGCTGCGATGGTGCAGTAGTTAAGAGTGCAGTACTGCAGGCTACTTCTTCTGACTGCCAGTTGTCCTCCAATTTGGCAGTTCGAATCTCACCAGGCTCACAATTGACTCAGCCTCCCATCCTTCCAAGGTGAGTAAAATGAAGACCCATATTGTTGGGGGCAATATGCTGACTCTAAACCGCTTAGAGAGGGCTGTAAAACCACCGTGAAGCAGTATATAAGTAAGTGCTGCTGTTATTGGGAAGAAGTAATATTTTTCTTCACTCATTCTATGAAAACATTGCTTACTGAACAATCAATGCTAAACACATATCTAGATTAAAACAAATTCAGGACTTCTGGGGGCACATGGCCAACTCACATCTTCGCAACGGACTGCAGATTAGATCATTATGACCATGTTGACCTATAGAAAAACACAGAGCAATACACTTGTGCAGAATTTATTTTTTTTCTTCTTCCATTCCATGACAGATTCTCAAGAGACTGCCTGGACAACGTCCCGAAGTTTTCTTGGCAAGGTTTTTCCAAAGCGGTTTGCCATTGCCTGCTTCCCAAGGCTGGGAGAAAGTGACTGGCCCAAGGTCATCCAATTGGCTTTGTACCTAATGTGGAACTGCAACTAATTCACACAGTTTCCCACTTTGTTGCTTGATGTTTTAACCCAGGGGTGTCAATCTCAAGGCCCACAGGCCAAATCCAACCCGCAGGGTGCTTAGATCTGGCCCCTTGGTACCGCTCTGGAAACAGCGAAGGATCGGTGCGTGGTGGTGCCACTGCCAGTAAAAATGGAGCTTGGGAGGGCCACAAATGGCCCTCCGCGAGCTCTGTTTTCGGCCGCAACAGCCTCCTGCAACTCTCTGCCAGCGAAAATGGAGCTGGGGAGGAGGGCTAGACACAATCCTCCTGAGTTGGCAGAGGGTTGTGGCCAAAAACAGAGCTCATGAGGGCTGCACGCTGTCCTCCCAAGTTCTGTTTCCGCTGGCAGAGGGATGGAGGTGGCTGTCACAGCCAAACACAAAACCCGGGAGCCTGTTTTCACAGGCAGAGCGCTTGGGTGTCCCCACAAGAGTGACATCAAGCTAGCCACCGCCTCCCCTGCCCCCCCCCCCCCGAGGACAAACAGAACCCTGATGCAGCCCTCAATTAAATCAAGTTTGACACCCCCATCTTAACCACTATACCAGACCGGCTCTCTGAGGGTAGGAAAAACAGAAAGAACATACCGTCAATGGCCAAAGCAGAACCATTCCAAAATAATGCAGCAAATCTTCCAAAGTGTTGTTTGGAAGATTTGTTCCACACCCAGGAAAAAAAAAAAAATCATTTCATTTCACGTATCATCCTCAGTAGAAACCAAAGTAGTATCTAATCGTAGTTTACACTGTGACTCCAGTGACAAAACAAATACCTAGCCTAGACATCAAAGGACGCCACTTCAATTAAAAAAAAAACAAAAAAACAGAGTTAGGAGTCTTAATTTACCGCTTTCGCCAAATAGTGATCAAGATTCAGATCAGGGTGGAACAAAAGGGTTTTTGCCACTGAATCATTGTTTGCAAGGCTTCAATGTTTTTTGCCAATCGCTTGTAGGAAATTCTTCTCCCAAGCAGAGTGTGCTATTTTAAGCCACTTGATTAAAAAGCAAAACAAATAAAATAGACAAGGCAGTATATTTTACTGGAAACCCCATTGTGAGACTTTTCCACATGAATAAAGATTAAAAATACACAAAAACTGACTTTACAATGGGAGAGTTAATTATCAACAAGACAATTATCTCCCAAGACACTGGCCTGCTTCTTGTCTTCTAATTTTAACAGAAGTGCAAGACTTCCATCTGAATAAATGCAAAATAAGGAGCTGAAGGAGGTAAAATGTTTTTGGAAACCAAAAACTAAATTGAGAAAAAGCCCCTCAAAAGAAATGCTGCAACTTTCTGGCGATACTTCGATGCCTATTGTTTTATGCAATTTTTATGTTGATGCTTTTTCTCAAAGTTGGGTGTAAAATAATAAAGGAATCATAGATGGCCAATCACAGATATAGAATATAGTGCTGCTGCGCAGAATCTAGCCACTCGCATTAGGATCCACAGGTTACTAGGAAGGAAAATCTCCATGGGCATCTTACTTTGCTGGAACCCACCTTCGATCCTGAAGGAAATGATTATCGGGAGGGGAAAAAATCCAGGCTATGCTCTAGAAATATTCTGGACAGGAAAACATTAGGGAATTTAGGACTAGACCGCGGTTAGCAAAAACCCAACACATACATATGCATTACAGCAAGAGAAATAATGATGAATCGATTCCAAAAAACAGCTGAATGTGGAATGTACATGTTGACGGGACAAGGAGGCTGTTTGACTAATAGGAGGAGGAAAAATATGAACTAGGTGAGAAAGAGAAGAAGTGAAGGAACTCGTTTTTTTAACTTTGCTGGGTAGCCTCCACAAAAATCATGTTAAGATCCAGGGATGGGCTGCTACAGGTTTGTCCGCGATCGGGAGAACCCATGGCCTGTTTGGAAAACCGCCAAATCCCATTCCTGGCCGGCCCCGCCCCGCCCTGCCCCTCTCAGGAGTCTCCACACCGTCCATTTTGGATGCGAGGTAAATGCAGAGCCCACATGGAGGCTCAGGAAGGGTAAAAAACGGGTCTCTTGGAAGTTCCAGAAGTCCGGAAACGGGCCTCCAGAGGCTGGGGGGGAGCATTTTCACCCTCCCAGAGGCTCAAGGAAAGCCTCTGGAGCCCGGGGAGGACATCCCCTCCCCCAGTGTGGTGCAAGAGGCCGACAAGGCCACGCCCACCATGGCCACGCCCACCCAGCAACCGGGCAGAAAACCCATTGCTGAAATTTTTGAAGCCCACCTTTGGTTAGATCCAATGGACCGTTTTGTTGTAGGAGTATGCCTGAGTATAACCAACTTTGATTACCTCAGCTCTTTTCATCAGAAAGCAGGGTGTTTTTTTTCCCCCTTCACATCTGTTTTATGGTTATGGTCTAGTTGGGACCAGGATGGTCACTAACAACATTCCTACAACACAGAGAACTCAGTTATGGAATTAACCACACAGCATTAACCTTTTTATTTCGTCCTCTTTCTTTCAGTTAACGCTGAGCATTCTTTTTTCTTCTTCTTTTTTTTAAAAGAGAAAACTGCAACATAGACCTTTTTAGGTTTTAAAGAAATTTGGCTAGAAAGGCAGGCTATGAACCTGATGAATAAATAAATAGGTTTGAAGCAGGCTTAGGGTATACTCAGAATGAACTCAAAAAATATTTAAATTAGTCAAATAATGGCGGAACAGATACTTAGGTCTATACTCTAAGCCACTGATGGCTAACCTTTTTCTCGTCACGTGCCCAAAGTACGCGCGAGCATGCATGCCTGCACCCATAATGCAATGCACATGTGCGCATCTCCCCCCCTGTGCATCCCCCCGCACGCGCCACCCTGAGTATGCGCGTGTCTCCCCCGTGCATGCACAGCAGATACCCAACAACCAGCTGGCTGGTTAGGGAGCAGGGCGTGCATGCGCAGTGGGTCTGTTCCGGGTGACCTTTCATGTGCCAGCAGCAATGGCTCTGTGTGCCACTTCCAGCACATGTGTCATAGGTTCGCCATCACGGCTCTAAGCCAATGAGAAGTATCAGCAAAATTCGCTAATTTTGCAACCAATTTTATAGAAAAAAAAGTGTAATTATTTCCCAAGACCCCAATAATGATGCAAAAGCACAGAGGGACACATGTTTTATGTAATAGTTGTCTAAGCCAGAAGCTCCCAAATTTTCTAGGTTCATCCTACCAGACCCCAAAATGTGCACCATGGTGTGTGGAGGTGCCACAGCAAACTAACAATCCAGTTTATCAAGTCCAGTGTCCCTCTGAAGTTCATTGCAAGATGGAATCCGGAAACCATAAGGCTAATCCAGTGATTCTCAACTCTTTCTTCACCACGGACCTTCTTTAAATATCCTTTGTGGCCATGGATCCCCGAGACTTAACTCAAGATTTAAATCATAACATTTTTTCAAGTCTTCGCGGGCCCCTTGTGACAAGATCTCTCACACACACACACACACCCGGGGTCTGCAGATAACGGGTTGAAAACCACTGGCCTAATCTCTAAAATCAAGAGTGAATGCACCCATTATATGGGGTTTGGCCGGCTTTGGATCAGCACATCATGTAAAACAAACATTTTGCTTTGTAATTGAAACTTTATGGGCTAGACCAAGGGTCTACAAACTTGGCAAATTTAAGACTTGTGGACTTCAACTCCCAGAATTCCTGAGCTAACATGGCTGGAGGAGGAATTCTGGGCGTTGAAGTCCACCAGTCTTAAAGTTGTCAAGTTTGAAGACTCCTGGGCTAGACCCTAGTAGAGGGGTATCAAACTCGATTTCATTGGGGGCTGCATTAGGGTTGTGCTTGACCCCGTGAAGGGCATGGTCAGTCTGGGCATGACCAGCTCGACGTCACTCATTGAGGCTCTGTTTTCAGTTGTGATGGCCTCCTGCAGCCCTTTGCAGCAAAAATGGAGCCTAGAGGGGCTGTGTGCAGCCTGCCCAAGGATCCATTTTCAGCTGTGACAAAGCTTTTTATAATGAGCCAAAACCGACCTGAGAATTAAATCCACCCCACTGCGTATACAGGTAAATCCTCGACTTATGACAAATCACTAAATCCCCACTCACAATGATGGTGCTGTATGGAAGCCTAAAAAATAACACACGGCATCGAAACTATCAGTAGAACAGGCACTCCTGTAATGCCATCTTTCTTCAAGTAACTATAACATGAAGTAATACGACATCCATCAAATTTAGCTTCTTAAGAGAGCTTCCCGAAACTGCTAGGATGGGGTAAAAAGAATTAGGGCTACTAACAGGATAACAGCCTACATTCATCCTGATCAGAAGGAGAGGCAATTAATCTTTTCACTTGTCAGAAGGCTGCCACTGCCACAACAATCTCAGAAGACGACGTCCATCTGTTCCGCGTCTGCTTATCCTTCCTGTTAGCTGTGCAGTGCGCTCACCTGAGCTGTCTGATCAGATGTTAAACTTCTTAAGAGGTTGGCTCTTAAGCCAGCGGCCAGTTCTTCCAGAGTCTTGTTCGGTGGCGTCTGGCACCGTTGACGATCATTAGAGGTGTGGAACCCAACCTCTGTGGTTTGGTAGCCCAGCCTGGGGTGGGGGGAGGGAGAGGGGAATTGGGTGGCGCGAGCAGCAGGACGGGATGCAGGTGTATGCAGTGGCAGGCTGGTACGTAGGCGCACAGTTGACTTACACGACCAGTGGGCCAGGCACACATGCAAGTGCCCGTCAGCCTATGGCTTGCACAAGTTGAGTCGCATGTACATGGGAACGCTCCAGCCAGACGCTTCCACAGCCCAGTTCCAAATAGGCCACAGTCTAGTAGTGGGCCCCAGCCTGGGGGTTGGGGACTCCTACAGTAGAGTACAACACCACCAAGAATACAAATGGAAGAGTGGAGTGGAAATGGAGTAGAGTGGAAATGGAGTTGAGTGAAGTAGGAATGGAATGGGAATGGAGTGGAAATGGAATGGAGGGGAGTGGAAATGGAATGGAGATGGAATGGAATGGAGTGGAAATGGAGTGGAATGGAATGGAATGGAATAGGTCAAAGTTGGAAGGAACCTTGGAGGTCTTCTAGTCCAACCCTCTGCTCAAGCAGGAGACCCTATACCAGAGGCGGTTAACCTTTTTGGGCTCCTGTGCCAAAAATTCTGCATGTGCTTATACGCTCACGCTCGTGTGCCAGCACCCAGAAGGCAATGCGCCCCCCACGCCCCCTACGTATGCGCATGCAATACCCACCCACCCGTCATCCCTTACCTGCACTGAGCCTCATAGCTGATTTTCAGCCAGTTTGAAGCATTTTTTAGCCTCCCAAAGGCTTGAGGAAGGCTTCTGCAGGCTTTGCAGGCCGAAAACTAGCCCCGTTTTGTCACTTCTGGTATTTTCAAACCCGCTGAAAATCAGCTGTGAGGCACGCACATACGCAGTGATATAAGTTTGCCTGCAGCTCGCGTACCGGCACAAATGGCTGTGCTTGCCACCTGTGGCACGCGTGCGTATGGCCCTATACCATTTCAGAGTAGAATCAAAAGACCAAAAAAAATGACAAGGAAATGAATATTCCAACCATCATTTCCATTGCTAAAATAAAACTAATGCAAAACCACCAGTTACCACAATTATATATATATCTGTTTTACAACCATTCACTTAGTGACCATTTCAACTTACAACGGCACTGAAAAAAGTGACTTGTGAGTTTTTTACACTTACAATCCTTGCAGCACCCCCAGGATCACGTGATCAAACTTCAGTGGCTTGGCAACTGACCTGGACTTATGACGGTTGGTCATGGAAGCCAGGTTCACTTAACAATTGTGTCACTCACTTAACAATTGCAGTGATTCCCTTAACAACGGTGGCAAGAAAGGTGGGGGCAAATGGGGCAAAGCTCACAACAAATTTCCCACTTAGCAACATAAATGTTGAGCTCAATTGTGGTTGTAAATCGAGGACTACGTGTATCTACATGCCTTGTTAAAACAGATCTATCTCACATATGTCTTCCATCTTTAAAATATCTCAGTCATCAGTTCCTGAGAGAACAGCCCCATTGTATTCTTCAGTTTGGCTTGGTCCTGATTTTATGAACAGAAAGATCAGGATCCTGACATTTAAAAATATAGGCATATTTGCAATTGTGATCATTTTTTTTATGGCAGAGATTATATAAGCTCTGGAAAGATTACTCTAAGGAATATCCCATTATCTCACCTTCCCTCCCCATCTTCAAGGAGAATGTAGGTTCTCATAGTTTCCTCGTGGCCAAAGCTCTTTGAAACTGTCAAGAAGTTCATTCTTCCAGGAGGCTGTGTGTTAGCCAAAGCAAAGGCAGAAAAAAAATTAAAATCATCCTCATCAAATAAAATAACGCGGCATTGCAATTTCTCCAGCCTTCAACTGAAATGACCTCCTCCCCAAGATTCATGGTTTGAGGTTGCAAAGGGACCTATTTCACGCCAGACATTTCTGGAGGCAAACCGCTGCCAATGGAATGGGGCTTGGAAATGCTCCAATTCCTCCACATGTAAACACATTTGGCGCATAATCAGAGTTTCTTGGAAAAATGCTATTCGGCTGAAGCAAGCCAACATATTTGCTTGCTACCCATCTCAACACGGTACAGCCAGGAACAGAGCTCCCTACGGTGTCCTCAGCATTACAATCCTCCACTGATCCTTGAAGGTGCCAATATTGCTAATTTTTTTCTCCAACAAATATCTGTAACCACCTATCTGTCTTCGTGAAGACTGATGGATCTATTTAAAGGATCCCTCACCTCAGATGCCTTTAGGGACAGGTCTCGCGTTTCAAAACCCGGGGATGACCATATTGGAAGGCAACACATGTTAACGGATCTGGTCCGGGAAAAGAGCCGAGATCTTCCAACTGCAGATCTAATTTGTTACTGACACACATGAATGAAATGCCAACCAAATGGCAAGACTAGGCTTAAAAACCCAGCTCCAGTTTTGCCATGTTTTTATTGGCTTCTTTCTCGTTTCACCTGCAAAATTAATTCACACAACAATATCTTGCTTTTCTCCCCAACATAAGAACATAAGCAGTGCCCTGCTGGATCACTCCTTTGGCCCATCTAAGGGCCAGTTTGGTCTACTGCAGTGATGGTATTTTACCAGTTCAGCCCAGTTCTGCAGAGCCAGTAGAAGCAATGAGCAGCAGAGACAGAACCGGCTCTCTCCGCCGCTCTGCTGTTGGGCCCACCCACCTGCCCAGGCTCCCGAACTCACCTTTATCCTCTGCTTTTGAAGTGCAGCTGCTTTGCGCAGCATGGCAAGAGTGCTGCACGGCAGTTGCTGAAGCAAATAGGAGTGTGCAGGCTTCCAGGAGGTGAGTTGGAACGCCTCTGCGCCTGCGCAAACGCCTCTGCGCCTGCGCAAAGTGGACATTTGGTGCGCACGCACGCAAAGTGTGTGCATGCGCGCAAAGTGCGCCCACCAAACCAGTGGTAAAACTTTTTGAATCCCATCACTGGTCTACCGGTTAAGGAATCAGGCTACAAACTCTTGAGACTGTGAGTTCTAGTCCCACCTTAGGCATGAAAGTCGACTAGGTGACTTGGGCCAATCACCAGGAGACTGTGAATTCTAGTCCCATCTTAGGCATGAAAGCCGGTTAAGTGATTGAGTCACCAGGAATCTGTGAGTTCTAGTTCCATTCTAGGCATGAAAAGCCAGTTAAGTGACTGAATCACCAGGAGACTGTAAGTTCTAGTCCCACCTTAGGCATGAAAGTCGAATAGGTGACTTGGGCCAATCACCAGGAGACTGAATTCTAGTCCCATCTTAGGCATGAAAGCCGGTTAAGTGATTGAGTCACCAGGAATCTGTGAGTTCTAGTTCTATTCTAGGCATGAAAAGCCAGTTAAGTGACTGAATCACCAGGAGACTGTAAGTTCTAGTCCCACCTTAGGCATGAAAGTCGACTAGGTGACTTGGGCCAATCACCAGGAGACTGAATTCTAGTCCCATCTTAGGCATGAAAGCCGGTTAAGTGATTGAGTCACCAGGAATCTGTGAGTTCTAGTTCTATTCTAGGCATGAAAAGCCAGTTAAGTGACTGAATCACCAGGAGACTGTAAGTTCTAGTCCCACCTTAGGCATGAAAGTCGACTAGGTGACTTGGGCCAATCACCAGGAGACTGTGAATTCTAGTCCCATCTTAGGCATGAAAGCCGGTTAAGTGATTGAGTCACCAGGAATCTGTGAGTTCTAGTTCCATTCTAGGCATGAAAAGCCAGTTAAGTGACCGAATCACCAGGAGACTGTAAGTTCTAGTCCCACCTTAGGCATGAAAGCCGACTAGGTGACTTGGGCCAGTCACTCTCTCTCAAACACAGCCCACCTCTGTTTTTTTCCTGTTGTGAGGAAAATAGGAGGAAAGGGTATTAGGTATTTCACCGCTTTGAGTTATTTATAAACAATCATAAAGGCAGGATAAAAATCGAAGGAATAAAATAGTTCCAGGAGTTTGTCATCCCAGCAACCAACCAACTGTATCAGGAAACCCATGAGCTTCCCATCAGCTGGCCTCCAAAGCAGTCCCACTGCCATCAGGGCAAACAGCGACTGGCCCCCGTGGTTTCTATAAAGTAGTGCAACCCATTTTTGAAACCAGCCAAGATGATAACCAGCCCATCTTGGGGTACCGAACTCCAAGTTGGAGCTCCCAATATGCAAAACAAAACAAGTTTCTCTTTTGTCCATCCTGCTCCTTCCAAGATTCAATTTTGTTGGGTAACCTCTGGTTTTCGTATTTTGGCAAGAGAAAAACAGCTTCTCCTTGTTCACTTTATTTACACCAGACGTAATTTTGTACACCTCAGTGTCTCCTCTTATTCATGTTTCCTCTTACTTTATTCACACCATGCACAATTTTGTATACCTCACTGTCTCCTCTGACTCACTTCTTTTCTAGACCAAAAAACCTCAAATGTTGCCACCTTACCTGAAAGGGAAGGAGATCCAGTCTCTTTAATATCCTAGTTGGCCTCCTCTGAACCTTCCCTGGTTCCACAATATATTTTTGTAGGTGTGACCACCAAAACTCTTACACCATATTCCAGCTGAAGCTGCACCACTGATTTATATAGGCGGCCTCAACTGACAGAGCCCAAAATGCTAAGCAAGACAATTGTTAAGCAAGTTTGGTCCCATTTTACGTCCTTTCTTCACACAAGTGAATCCGGTTTCCCCATCACCTTTGCTTCTCAGAAGGTCACAAAAAGTGATCACATGACCCCAGGACGATGCAACCGTCACAAATACGAGTTGCCAAGCCTCTGAATTTCGATCACGTAAACCATGGGGATCCTGCAAATGTTTGCAACTGTGAAAATCAGAAATTAAGTCACCTTTTTCAGGGCTGTTGTAACTTCAGTTGAGGACTTCCGGTATTAGGGCATTAATAGATGGTAGACCAGATTATCCCAAGCACTTTTCCTAGCTTTGGAAAGGCAGAGGAAAACTCCAGATCTATTCACGGATGGCCTTCAAAAATTTTAGCAACTGGTTCTTTGCCTGGTTGCTGGGTGGGTGTTGCCATGGTGGGCGTGGCCTAGTCAGCCTCCTGCACCAAGGCGGTGGGGGCTGTTTTCGCCCTCTTCGGGCTCCGGAGGCTTTCCTTGAGCCTCTTGGAGGGCAAAAATGGCCTTCCCAGGCTCCAGGGGGCTCTCCGTAGCTCACAAGCGGGCCCGTTTCTGGCCTTCCAGAGTCTCCGGAAGGCCCATTTTTCGCCCTCCCCGAGCCTTCGTACGGGCCCTGCACTTACCTGAAACCCAAAATGGGCTGCATGGGAATTCCTGGGAGGGGCAGGGCAGGGTGGGCGGGGCCAGCCAAGGATGGGATTTACCAGTTCACTGAACCGGCCATAAAATTAGCTACCGGGTCGCCCGAACCAAGGCGAACCAGTAGCAACCCACCTCTGAATCTATTGCAAGGTTCCTCAGCATTTCAGACTACAGTTTCCATCATCCTCACCATTCGGCATGAAAATTATAGCCTGAGAAGGGTGGGAGTTGCACCTCCACTTTGGGAGAAAGCTGGTATGTTTTTTATCATCGTCGGACACTAAAACAGAGTGTTTTTATGTTTCACGAAATGACTTGACATTATTCCAGGAACTTGTTCCAAAAGGCACTGGTTTTGTGAATGCAGCCTCCATTCATTCAATTTCACTAATCAAATATGAGGCCCATCCATGAATGAAGAGAAAATGTTGGCAGATGTCTTCTCAGACACCCTGTCGGAACAACTGTCAGGGGAGAAACAAAAGCTACAAAAAGACCATCGGTAGGAAATTAACAGACAAATGTATGCTTCTTTGTGAAAAAAACAGGAAAGAGTTTTCCTTCAATGTTCCTTTATGAAATAGGATTTTCCGCAACGAAAGCCAAATGTTTAAATAAACTGCATGTCACCCTGACACAATTACATTTTTAAAGTACATCTCCCTTCAGGCATTAATCAAACATGCTGCCAAATGCAAGATCACACCCCCATTAATATTTTAAATAGAAGGGAAATTAAGTACACTTTATTTTTTAAAAAAATGCTTTTTTTCCCCAATAAGAAGCCCCATTTGTTCCTTGTTATTCTGCTCAACAAACTCTTATTTCAAACTCCAGCTTCTGCTCAGAATTTGGTTTGGTTGTGTTGCATGCCACCCACTTTTTGAAGAATCTAGACCTGTGTCTCCCAATTTTGGCAACCTTTGAGAGATGTGAACTTCAACTCCCAGAATTCCCCAGTTCTGGGAATTGAAGTCCACATCTCTCTCAAAGGTTACCAAGGTTGAGAAACACCAATTTAGGCAGCTACCAATCAAAGCTAAAAATTGCTTTGCTCTTCTTCTTACAGCCAAGTTGAAAATGAAACAGGTCTAATTGTACCTATAGTCATAACAAAATACCATTTATTACAACCCATGCCTGTCAGCTAACATCGATACCTTCTGTAGTTTCTGTACTAGGAGGCCATACTTAGGCCTCGACTTATGTCATTAAGTCATGAGGGTGGTGAAGCCAGTCACCCACACGACTGACCGGATTTCACAACCTTTTCTTGTGGCGATCATTAAATGAACCCATTGTTCTCTATGGGTATTTTTGCTGAAAGGTGGAAGTAAACGCCTATTTTTAGCAAAAATGTTGTAAATCAGTCCTGTCATTGGGGGCTGCTGTAAACAGCCACCAAGCACCCAAAATATGTTCATGTGGTATAAATATCTTTTTGGAGGGTGGCTGCATAGCATAAGCTACCCAGAGTAACCCCGAGATAACACAGGTGGCCAATAAACTTATTTATAAAATAAATACTGTAAATGAAATAAAAAGTTTTTCCCCCATGCCATCTCTCTGCTGAACACATAACTCCCGCAGCATTGACTTATGCCTAAAGGTCATGTAATAGGGCTGTACTGCTATTATCCTTCCTTTCTTTCGTAATATCTTCTTCCTATTGGCATCTTATAACTTGTGTTTATATCTTATGATTTATGATTTGTGTCTCATAACTTATGATTTACCACTTTGTTGTTTGTACCTACACTGAGTATTTATTTATTTTATTTATTTATTTATTTATTAATTACATTTATATACCGCCCTTCTCCCAAGGGACTCAGGGCGGTGAACAGCTCATCTAAAAACCCCACAAAAATACAAAAGTTAAAAAATAATTAAATATTTAAATCAGCTGCTGACTAAAATTAGGAAACCCTCCCCCCACCCTTAAAAACCCAAATTTAAATTTAAAAATGGAGATCAAATTTAAAATCATTATCTCAGCCCAGGCCGGCCTGCTCAAAGAGCCAGGTCTTTAACGCGCGCCTGAAGGCCCTCAGGTCCGTGCCGGTACGGAGTTCCGGTGGCAGAGTATTCCAGAGGGCGGGGGCACCCACAGAGAAGGCCCTACTCCTTGGCGCCGCCAGACGACACATAGCGGCCGACGGCACCCGGAGCAGACCCTCCCTGTGGGAACGCACCGGCCTGTTGGAGAGCGTTGGCAGAATGCGGTCCTGAAGGTAACCTGCACTCCAATTTATGCACCGGAGACAAATTCCTTGTGTGTCCAATTACACTTAGCCAATAAAGTATATTCCAGTATTCCAATTCCAAACAGTTACTGCAGTAACTGCAGTAACAATTCCAAACAGTCGTAAGTGGAGGATTACCCACCTGTATGTCCTTTTTTGCCTTACAATTTACATCCCAATTTTTCTGGATACAGCACATGAGAGTAAAGAAAAATCATTTGTTAGTTTCTGGTCTCAACAGGGAAAGGATTCATTTCATTCTAATGAAATAACAGGCTTCATAATCCCAAACATAAATTTTACTTAGAAGTTATGTTCCCACTCATACCACAGAGTTATTTGGGAGGATTTTCAGGATCAGTGTTGATAAAAAGAATTATTATTCCATAAGACAGCAATGGGTCATCTATCTGAATAAGCGGTCTTTCAAATCAAGATTTGTTTTTTTGACAAAGGAGCAAAGAAGAGATAGCTTTTGAGCAATACCATCAACATTTTTTTTAGTTACTATGCCAAAATATAATTTCTATGCCTTTTTCTCTCCTTTTCTTCTCTTTATTTATTTTTACATTTTGACTAATTTTAATGTATTCATTAATCCTTTAAGAGTACCACAAGTGTCTGTATTTTTAAAAGTTTACATAATAAAATTTAGGAAAGTTATTTGGGAGGAAGCAAAGAGAGAGACTAATGTTTCCATTTTTAAAGCCCAAATGTAAAATGTTTTTTGGATCACTCAAGAACCCTCAAACTCTATTTCCAAGGCTATAAAATCGTCAGGTAAAAAAATCACATTAAAGCTCTGAGCCCCCCCAACCTAAAAATTTTTAGTGCGCAATTATGACAATTATATCATTACTACAAATTATGTAAACAAAAGAATCCTCTCAGCTCTCTGTCATTCTCATGGTTTGTATTCTGAACATTTGTTCTTCACGTATAACAAGATATCCATGTCAACCATACAACCTTGTGAAAGGGACCAGAAACTACACAATATTTCCCATCTTCACTCGTAACTAGGTACACACATTAAGCCATCTTCAGTGCCCTATACCCATGAGGACGAACCTGTGGTACACAGAGGCATTTTGTGTGGACACGTGAGCCCCAGCCAAACTTAACCTGCACTGCGCATGCGCGTGCCTCCCAACTGATTTTTGGCCCATTTGAGGCCATTTTCGCCCTCCCGGAGGCACAAGGGAAGCCTCTGCAGCCTCAGAAGGCCGAAAAACGGGCCTTCCGTAAATACCGGAAGTGCCGGAACGGACCTGTTTTCAGCCTCCAGAGGCTGCAAAGGCTTCCCTCATGCCTCCAGGAGGGCAAAAACGGTCTCAAATGGCCCAAAAATCAGCTGGAAGGCATGCACATGCACAGTGCAGGTAATGGTGGGGGACGGGGTGTTGCATGCGCATGCATGGGGGGGCGCATTGCATTGGGGTGCTGGCACGCATGCGCTTTTGGCACACCACAACAAAAAGGTTTGCCATCACTGCTCTATGCTTTTCGCTAGTAGTTACAAAGATAGCTTATACCAGTGGCCTATCCATGAAATTTAGAGTATTACCTACTTAACTCCAGGGTCTAATAGAGGTAATTGATTCCTCATCTCTTAAGTCTGGTGTAACTTACTACAGTCTCTAAGCAACCAGTTGTAAATCAAGGATTATCTTAAGCTCTTTGGAGATCAGCTACCTCACTTCCAAGCACTCACACAAATGCTATTCTTCAGCCTTGGAGCTAAATTCTCTGAAGTTATGGCCGGACCAAAAAATTAAAACATGAGATCTAATTCTAGCTAGGAATAACAAGAACAACTCAAAACAAGCTAGCCTGCTTTTTATCTTTGCAAAGGTATTAAGAATAATACTTTATATCCACTGCATACCTATATTAAACAATGCAATATACCAGTGATGGCTAACCTTTTCATCGTCGCGTGTGCCAAAAGTGTGCGTATGCACACGCGTCCCTGCACCCATAATGCAATGCGCGCACAAACCCCTTCTGTGCATACATGTGTGATCTCCCCCCACGCATACGTGGCAGATTCTCAACAATCAGCTGGCTGGCAGGGGGATGTGTGCGCATACACAGTGGATCAGTTACAGGTGACGGCAGAAATGGCTCTGCGTGCCACTCCCAGCACACGTGCCATAGGTTCTCCATCACGGCAATATACAATTAACAGATGCTTTTTCATGCTAAGCAATGAATCATTATAAAAAAATAACCTCTTGGTCCGATTCATACTTTTGCATCCTTCATACCAAAACAGAGAACATTATTAGAAACAAATGACCTTGGGTATGTCACAAGTTGGACATAGTTGAAAGGGCTGATTCAAACTCTGAATGCTTTGCACATATCTAACAAAAAAGTTGCAAAGATTCTTAACATAAAAACCTTCATCATTTCTCTCTGCCTAAATGCCTGAGAAATTAATAGGAGAGTAGCCTTAGAGAGCTACTGAGTTTTGATTTGCAGTTTCATAATTGGTTTGATGTCAGGTCTTGCAAGGAATTCCAGGCACGAAAGCAAGACTAGATGTATAATTCTACTTTATGATAAGGTTACGTCAACATAATTCTACACGTCTGAAAGTACATTTACCTCCCAAGAGACGGTTTCCATGTTTGCCCTGATCATTCCTACATGCCATTACAGTAGCTTCTCTTTCTTCAATTTGTCTGTTCTCCTTATCTCACATCCATCCAGGTTGGTGACAGATATTCTAACAGAGAATCTTAAGCAATCAACTCATAGGTGATTCAAATAACAATTATCTCCCTTAAATATGCTGATTTAGGAAAGGTAACTGTCAGGAACAATAAATCAGGAAGCAGTTCAAATGAATGTAAGAGTTTATTGCAGACTTAAGCTGTCTACAAAAGCCTGAACTACTAATGGTCAAAGCAAATTAGCAATTGGTAAGAGTCAATGGAATTTAAGATAGGATGGACTTAGATCTGTAGGCACGAAAGGACTCAAGACTGATAATGTGTCTGACACCCCCCCCCCCCTCACCCAGGCTCAGTTTGGTCATCTCCTACATCACAGGTGTCAAACTCACCGGGTCACATGACATATCGTGACTTTAACCTATGTGGAACTGGGGTGGGCGTGTCCTGCGTGTGACGCATCCAGCCCATGGGCTGCCAGTTTGACACCTCTGTCCTACCTTTCTTAAGCTTCATTTCCACAAATGAGGACTCAGCATAGACCATGGATGACGAATCTATGGCTCTCCAGATGTTATCCAACCTCAATTCCCAATGACCTCAATGGTTCTCTTGAAGAACTGAGCAACTCTCATTGTCCATACTCGGAATGAAGTTGCTGCCTCGTGAACTCCTCCAGGTACATAAAGTATTTGTACACAAAATAAAAGTAATTTCAGAGCGAGGATATGAATGCAGACATTCTATCGCAGTGTAGTAGTATCTGCTCATAGCGAAAATATAAAGCAAAGAGGTCATTACAACTTTCTTGAATGTGTCTCTATAAGACCCAACTCAATGACTGTTCATGCAATATGTAACAGTAGACTAAAAAAAACACAAGGTAGGTTGCAATTCAGCTTGTGGTGGGAGTGGAGCCATACTTTGTGATCCAGGTCATCCCTTAATGCCATGTGATTTATTGGTTCAGACACAGCATAGTAGATGGACTCAGGAACTATGTCTTGTTAATCCGAGATCTGGATTTAACATGTCATCCTGACAGCAACAATGTGGCTTCTATAGAAATACATGCAGTGCATGATCAGCCAGCACAATTCCACGCGCCTCAAACCTGAGCCTAAGATTGGTGATTGCAACCACAATTTAGATCTTTTCCAAGTTTGCTATTTTGTGCATCTCCAGTTCTGGCTCAAACTGAAAACTCTCATTCAAGCTATTAATAGGTTGTCCAATAAAAGAGAGTCATCATGGCAGGGTGGATATAAAGTCTGGGAGTGGGAAAATTCTGGTCCACCTTTAGCCATGAAAGATCCCTGGAGCATTCTGGCCTGATGTTTTTCTCCACTCCATCTTGACCTAGTTATATGGTTGTTGATGTTGCAGAAAAGGAGAATCCAGAATAAGAATAGAGCTGGAAGGGACCTTGGAAGTATTCTAGTCCATCCCCCTGCTCAAAGAGAAGAAGAGCATCATGTTACACTACCACCAATTCCTGGATGAGATAAATCACACAAGCAATTCAATATATAAGCAACTAGCTTGATACGCGTGCTTTGCTACAGAACTATCTGGTCCGGCTTAGTTTTTTGGGAGGAAAATAAGGGGGGGGGGGTGATTCTGCCTCTACCTACCAGCATCTATCGGTATTCATCTGGCTAGCGTCCTGTCCGTATGTGAGAGAGCTGAGGACTCTTTGGAAACTGAAAAGAGTATTTGCTGTGTGAGCAAGGAGACAGCAAAGAGCCTGGGCGTGGCTTAGCTCAACTGTTCTGTGCTAAAGATGGTTGCTGCTATGAAAGTAAATCTGAAACTGAAACTCCTCTCCTCTGCTTGTGTTTTGCATTTGGAACAGATTTCTTTTAAGGTGGGGAGGGAGAGTAGAACTCCTTGGCATCAGAGCATGTTAATAATAATATATGAAATACTAATGCTCTGATAGTCATTTCGAAAAATCCTTTCTTAGCGAGCACCTAGAAACTAAGAGGAATATATGTGCCAAATTTCAGTGGGCTTTACGGTTCTGGAAATTTTATGATGATGCGTGAGTGGTATTACACTTTAATATGTGTGTGTGTGTGTGTATGATACATACATACATACATACATACATACATACATACATACAAATACTGATGCTCAACCTAGTTGGCTAATGAAATTTTGCAAGCAAATACTGAACTCGGACAGCACCAAGAGCTCCATAAATTATAATTAATAAAATAAAATATACTCCCCCTCCAAGTCCCCTTCAATGCAACCATCATCATCAGCCATCAACCACAACCAAGGAGATAAGATTAAGATGCTAATGTCACTAATCCCTAAACAATGGATCATCAACAATAAATGGTCAAGAAACATACCACAGTCCAGCACTTGATGATCTTGCAAATGTTATTCCTAATATATCTATATCTACAAAGAACAGAAAACTTCAGACAATAGTATTCCATGTGACATTATATGGAAGATAAAAGTTGGACTTTGAAGCAGCAGGATGAAAAGAGTATTGAAGCTTCTGAATTTTGGAGAAGACTTCCGAAAATAACATGGGCAACCAAGAAAACAAACCAATGAATCATGGAACAAATCAACATAGAGTTCTCACTTGAGGCACAAATAACCAGTCTCCAATTATTTTATTTTGAACATGTTACCCAAAGACCCGGATCTCTGGAGAAGGTTCGAATGCTGGGGAAAATGGCTGGAAAGATAAGAAGATAACCTGCAATAAGGTAGATGGACTTGGTTATCAATGATAGATGTGTCATTGGAAGACCAAGGGTCTTCAAACTTGGCAAGTATAAGACTTGTGGATTTCAACTCCCAGAATTCCTGAGCTAAAATGACTGGAGGAACAATTCTGGAAGTCCACAAGTCTTAAAGCTGTCAAGGGTTAAAGACAGACCATTATGGAGAAAATCATTACCCATTGCTAGATGAAACTTAATGAACAATGGATGGAACAACTAGATGAAACTTAATGAACAATGGATCATTCAGAACCCCAAAATATTTTGAAACTTGTCCAATTTTGTAAAAAAAATTCATCTCTAAAAGAGCAGAGACCAAGTCAACTAGATGCATTATTATAAACAGAACAAAATATGTTCTCCTCAACAATGGTGACCCCAAGAGCAGAAAACCACTAGTATCTGAGTGCCCAGATACTTGGCCGGCTCAGAGATGGCACCAGGAACATCACCTGACAAGCATCTTGGCCTTTTTCCTTGCCATCCATGTTTAGAAAAAATGAGGATATCTTCCGGTACTCCCTTTTTACACCATCTTATCTTTATTACCGATCATGTTTATTTATTTATGACTTTGCATGCAGCTACCAAATTCTCTCAATGGTTTACAGTTAAGTTTCATTAGCACCATTTTCTTGAATTTATCCTTACACGCAAATAAAAAAAAGAGTAATAGATTTTGATTTTAAAAGAAGGAAATCAACAATCTTCATGTCCATGGGTGTATGTTGTGTAACTTAAAGATAGATAGATAGATAGTGTAAGTAGGTACAGTAGGTAGGTAGGTAGGTAAGGTAGGTAGATAGATACGGTAAGTGGGTAGGTAGATAGATAAGGTAGTTAGGTAGGTAGATATAGATAGATAAGATAGGTAGGTAAGTAGGGAGATAGATAGATAGATAGATAGATAGATAGATAGATAGATAGATAGATAGATAGATAGATAGATAGATAGATAGATAGATAGATAGAGATAAGGTAGGTTCGTAGATTAGGTAGGTAGGTAGATAAAGGTAATAGGTAGGTAGGTAGGGCAGGTAGGTAGGTAGATGATAGATAGATAGATAGATAGATAGATAAGGTAGGCAGATAAGGTAGGTAGGTAGGTAGATAGGATTCTCCAGTCATTTCTATGGAACTATATTTGTACAAATTACTTTTGTGCTTTTCTTGCGCAAAACACAGACTATGCATTTAGTTTCTGAAATAAATAAGTGACACTTGATCTGATGCCCCCCCAAAAAGTTCAGCTAGCCTTGGTTATTAGCCACCTTAATTAAATCTTAAAGAAGTGCAGGTAGTCCTCAACTTACAACAGTTCATTTAGTGACCGTTTGAAGGTACAATGGCACTGAAAAAAATGACCATTTTTTGCATTTACAACCATTGCAGCATCCCCATGGTCACCTGATCAAAATCTGGATGCTTGGCAACTGGTTCATATTTATAATGGTTGCAATTGTCCCGGGATCATGTGATCCAGTGGTAGGATTCAAATTTTTTCACTACCAGTTCTGTGGGGGTGGCTTGGTGGTCGTGGCAGGGTAAGGATACTGTAAAATCTCCAGTCAGAGGTGGTATTTGCCGGTTCTCCTAACTACTCAGAATTTCTGCTGCCGGTTCTCCAGAACTGGTCGGAACCTGCTGAATGCCACCTCTGGTGTGATCCCATTTGTGACCTTCTAACAAGTCATTGGGGAAGCCAGATTTACTTAACAACCATGTTACCAACTTAACCACTGCAGTGATTCACTTAGCAACCGCAGCAAGAAAGGTCGTAAAATGAGGCAAAATTAACTTAACAACTGTTTCACTTAGCAACAGAAACATTGGGCTCATTTTTGATCGTAAGTCAAGGACTACCCATAGTATAATTTATTCCTCTTGGCGGAGAGTTTTCAATTGCTTTCTTCCACAACATCTAATTAGATAGTCCTCAATTTACACCCATTCGTTTAATGACTTTGAAGTTACAATGGCACTGGAAAAATGACTTACAACCCGATCCTCACACTTACAACCGTTGCAGGTCATGTGATTAAAACTTAGCAACAGGCATGCATTTTAGGAAGGTTGCAGCGTCTCTCTGAGACACGTGATGGCCATTTGCGACCTTCCCAACCGACTTCCAACAGTCAATGATGGAAACCAGGTTCACTTAACAACCATGGCATTCATTTAACAATTACTGCAATAGTCCACTCGTCATTGTAATTCACCGAACAACCATTGCAAATAAAGATATCATAAAACTGAGCACAGCTTAACAACTGCCTTATTTAGCAATGGAATTGTTGGTCCCCAATTGTGGCCTTAAGCCAAAGATTACCTGTAGCTTGTAATTAAAACAAACTAACTCCCCCAAAAATATCATGGCTGCCTCATCTTTCCCTCACGCATAAGTACAACGTTCAGGTGATACCAAGCAAAAATGTTGGCGGAACTTCCTACAAAATGAATGGTGTTCTAGGACAAGAGTTTTACAGATAATCAGAGTTAGAAGGGACCTTGGAGGTCATCAAGTCCAACCCCGCCCTAAGCAGGAAATCCTACACCCGTGATGGCGAACCTATGGCACACGTGCCAGAAGTGGCACATAGAGCCATCTCTGCAGGATGTGAGTCATCACATGCGCATGCGCCTCCTGCCAGCCGATCGTGAGGTATCTGCCACACATATCTGCCGATCGTGAAGTAACTGCCATGCCGGGGGACGTCATGCGCACTTGTGCACATTGCATTATGGGTGCAGGTACACGCACGCACATGCGCACTTTCGGCGTGACGAAAAAAAGGTTAGCCATCACTGCCCTACACCAGGGGTAGGGAACCTTGGCTCTTTTATCACTTATGGACTTCAACTCCCAGAATTCCTGAGTGAGCCATAAAAGGTTCCCCATCCCTGGCCTACTGGTTTTTCAGTTGTGGGGGAAATCAATTTTTGACTGGAATGGGATTGTTGATATACAAATGTAGGACATATAAAGAATATATAAAGAATATGTCCTACATTTGTATATTAAACAGTCCCATTCCAGTCAAAAATTGATTTCCCCCACAACTGAAAAACCAGTAGGCCAGGGATGGGGAACCTTTTATGGCTCACTCAGGAATTCTGGGAGTTGAAGTCCATAAGTGATAAAAGAGCCAAGGTTCCCTACCCCTGCCCTACACCATTTCTGACAGGTGGCAGGCAGTTCAGTCTCTTTCTTGAAAGCCTCCAGAAATGAAACTCCCACCACTTCCGAGGGCAACTTCTGTTCCATGGGTTGATTGCTCTCACTGTCAGAAAATGTCTCCTTATTTCCAAGTTGAATATCTCCTTGTTCAGTTTCCATCCATTATTCCTTGTCTGGCCTTCGGGTGCCTTGGAAAATAGTTTGACCCCTTGTTCTCCGTGGCAGCCCCTCAAACCTAAGTAAGAGTGTTAAACTCAAGGCCCGGGGTGGGGGGCGGATCCAACCCGCCGGTTTTTTTAGATCTGGCCCGCAGGGCCGCCCTAGAAACAGCGAAGGACCGGCTCGCGGCGCCTCTACCAGTAAAAAAGGAGATCGCGAGGGCCTCATGCAGCCCTCCTGAACTCCATTTTTATTGGCAGAGGGTTGCAGGAGGCCTTTCCAGCCGAAAACGGAGGTCCGGAGCCCGTTCTCACTAGCAGAGCGCTCAGGCCACCACAGGTGCCCCTCCCCCCCCCGACATGAGTGATACTTCAAGTTGGCCACACCCACCCTGGCCACGCCTCCCCAGGTCAAACACAACCTTGATGTGGCCCTCAATGAAACTGAGTTTGGCACCCCTGTTCTAGGATCTGGGATCTAGGATTTAATTATTTATTTACCAGTTTTACTGTTAACTACTACTTAAAAATGAGTAAATCTAAATAGCTATGACCTGAAGGATCCACCAATTAATAGGATGTACAGGCAATCCTAGAGTTAGAGCCCCACATTTTTTGTGGCTAAGCCAGACATTCGTTAAGTGAATTTTGCCCCATTTTACCACCTTTCCTGCCACAGATGTTTTAAGTGAATCGCTGCTATTAAGTCAGTGACATGGCTATTCAGCGAATTTGGCTTTCCCATGGACTTTTGCTTCTCAAAAGATTGCAAGAAGTGATCACATGACCTCAGGGCACTGCAACTGTGATAAACAGGAGTCAATTGTCGAGGGTCCAAATTTTGACCATGGAGATGCTGCAATGATCATAAGCATGAAAAATGGTCGTATGTCTTTTTTTTTTTAGTCCCGTTGTAACTTGAAATCATTAAATAAACCATTGTATCTTGAGGACTATTGTATTTGCTACTCTGATTGTTCCTGCTCGATAAAATAATCGGAATTGTTCCTACAGGCATGCAAATATCCCCATATATATAGATTTGGTGAGGTACACCATGCAGGATCTTGCAGTTTGGAGTGGTCTATAAATATTACTCGAGTGCTAAATAAATATATAATCCATTTCTGAGCTTCTCAGGTGCTGGAAGAGGAAGGGAGGTCAAACTGAGATCTGTCTTTCAAATCTTAACAGTAGAGTGAAAAGCTTTAGCAAATGCAAACTAGCAACACATTTGTGGCAGGTGAAATCTCAAAAAAGCAAGCCCGATCTGTTTCTCTATTTACACAAGCATGATAATCTTTCTGACATATGAACAACCTGCTTTGCATTAAAAGGATACCGTTTCTTTTTAAGTGAGAATGTGAAAAGGAAAAGGAAACTCTCTCCAAATGAGTCCTTTTTTTTCCTACACAAATAACTTGCATCTTTGTGCGTTAAAAGAACTCTAGGACAAAAGGGCACGTATGCACAAATAATGGGGAAACTGCTTTTTCCAATAAAGAAAGTTGATTAAGAAAGGACCTCTCCCACAAATCAGCCTCCACCCAGAAAGATGCAAACAGGCCTAACTTCAAATTCCTAGTTTACTGAGATTTTGAGTCAGTTTCTCTAATCTGATCAGATACAGGTAAATTGGGACTACAACTCTCAGAATCCCCTCAATCCCTACCTAGGAATTTTAGAACTCCAAGTCTCTTAACTCTTCTAAAGGCATCACCTTGAAGAAGCCAGCTTTAAAATATATTTATAATTCAAAAAGGAGGCTGCAAATGAAAGCAGTGCAGTATTCTGAGCTCCAGGAAAAGTCCTAGTTAGACAATTAAATAAAAAAACAAACAGAACAGGAAGACTACATTTTGTGAAATATTGTAGGCCGAAATAGCCATCATGTTCCTTGCCACTTTGGTTACAGGCTACAGTTTAAAAAAAGAAATAATCTTCCATTTTATATTAGGACTATCAAAGAATAGGCATCTCCTGGCATATAATCATTTACTTTAGTGCAAGCTATGAGTACTTTTAAATCACATATACCTCCACAAAGTAATATTACAGATTATGAATGTATAAGCAACTCTCCTATAAAAATACAAATCCTGCAACTCAGCATGAAATAAGCTATTTGAAGAACTCCACAAATAAGACAGTGGAAAATTTTAACTTCCATTGGGAAGGTTTATTTAAATGTTCTGCAGATCTGTTAAAAACAAGGACCAAAAACTCCGAACAATTAACATTAATGACTGATAACAAAAAAATATCACTGCATCGAAATAAGCCTTGGTAATGCAACTAGGTTTATACATTTATACAGGAACTAAGTATAATATTTATATGCCTTATGAACAATATCCAGTTAGAAATCATATATTTATTTCGTATTTTATGGTGGGAAACTGCTCCAAAGTAAATGGTACAGTTTATCAACTGCACCATAAAATAAATTGTTTTCCACCAAATAATCTTCCCCATTAAGATGCACCTTTAAAGACAGAAGGTTTTCTGAAACACAATAATAGGAAATGTTATGACTGTGGTGCCACAAGTTTCAGATACAAGTGCAAGTTCAGATACAAGGACCAAACGCAAACATGTCTCAACTTGTCAATTTGATCCTGGTATCACAATATTCAGGAGGCAATTTGATTTTGATTTTAAGGATACTCAATCTCTTTCCACGCATTTACTACTCTTTATGTGCATTTACTACTCTTTGCAACCAAAAGCACAATATTTCCCTCACTGGAAGAGTTGGATCATCCACGTACAGGCACTTCTTGCACAAACATGTTTGCCCACCCTATCCACGGGCCTGCTGTGGTTCTTTAGGATGGGACTACTTTAAACCTTGCACATTTTCCTTAAAAAAAGTCGGCTTGGTCATCCAAACTGGTTTCTTTGCAGGAAAATGTAGCCCGCCTTAAAAAAGGGGGGCTGTGTGGACTTTTGGAGAGGAAGACGTTTTGGGGGGAAGGGGGGTGGGTTAGTTAGCCAAATCTAATTTAGTTGCAAGAGGGAGAAGCGAAGTGGATCACCTTACAGCGATCCAGGGGGGAAGAAAAGCGCGCCCTTTTGGATCCCCCCCCCCACAGGAAAGAGACCCCAACTCGATTTAAGAGAACTATAGTGGGGAAAGAGACGTCGAGGTTGGGAAAGGGCCATCACCTCTCAGCAAGACAACGCCAACCCCGGATTCCGCGGCTCATCCAAGATGCCCTTGGGGGGGGGGGGGGGGGGGACCGGCGAAACCCCTTGCGCGCGCGAACCCCCGGGATTCGAGGCGCTTCCCAGACGGCGAGGACGAGCAGCCCCCAAATCAAATCCAAGCGTGCGACGATGCCAAGGCGCGAACGGAGGGGTGGTTTTTCTGAGGGGGGAAATCGCTCAATTTGGGGGGGGGGAAGGGGGAGATGGGGAAAAATAGCCCGCAGAAGGCCAGTTTGGGGGGGGGGAGGAGTGGAATGGATTTGAGGGGGGGCAAAGAGTTGGAATGGACCAGGGGATCCGACGGCCGTCCTTCCATCCCTTCACCTCCCCCCCCCCAACATTGTAACGAAGGAGGGAGATTTGAGTGGGGGGGGGGTTTGCAGATCTCCGGGACCCTCTTAAAAACGGTCTCAACTCCGATCTGGGGGGGGAGGGGGTGGATGGAGAGGGGAGGTATCCTCTTCCCCTTGGAAAAGGGCTCGGCAGGCCGATCGGGTTGCCTATGCCAAGTAGACAGACCCACGTCCACTACCCGAGAAGCAGCAGCGCGTGGATCGGCGGATGGATCGCAAGTGGATCTCCGTTCCACTCCCTCCCCCACCCATCCCTTGCGAGCTCCGGCCAAAAAAAAAAAAAAAACCCACGCGATGGCCGATTGAAGGGGCACCTGTAAAACTTTCGAGCCAACTCCCGTTAAGGCCCGTTAAGGAAACACGCTGGAAACAAAAGGACGAAGGGAGCCATCGGAAAGCGACCGTCGCCGCCGCCGCTGTCCCCTCCCCCCCCCCAGCCGAAGCACACCTCCCTCCTGCACCCCCCCACCACGTGCCTTCATCTGCCCCCTTCCCCCACTCCGATCTCGCTGACTTACCATGCATCCTTCCTTCCCTTCCTTCCCAAGGAGGCCCGGTGTCCAAGTTCCCCTTCCCCATAAACAGTTAGGGGGTGGCGCGGGGGGGGGGGGGAGGAAAAGCCTTTGCAAAGTTCTTTCGCCGTCTCGATCGGGCTTTTTTTTTTTCCTTCGCCCCCCCCCCCTTCCAAAAAAAACAAAAAAATCAAAGAAGCATCCAAGGCGACGAGGATGAAGAAGAAGAATGAAAAGAATAAAAAATAAATTTAAAAAAAAAAAACCCACGGGAGGAGAGAAAGGGCCTCCAACCAGGCCGCAAGTTCCGTGCAGCGAGCGAGCGAGCGAGCGAGCAGAGAAGGCTCGGCTCGCGCAAGCTTGTTTCCCATGTGCTCGCCGCGGAGCACGCGCTCGTCTCAATGGAACGTTGTGCTGGCTGGAGCTCAGTGACGTCACTGCCCCCCCTCCCCCAAGCAGCTGATCCTGCCTAGCCGTAGACTTTGCGAACCAACGACGGCGGTGGCGGCGGCTCCGAAAAGGAGGACGTGCAAGTTGGCAGCCCTCGAGTCTTCCATCGAGAGGCGGTGGAAATTTGGGGGGGCGGGGGGGAAGAAGGGAGGAAGAAGAAGAGGAGGAGAAACGGGGAAGAGCGGGCGGAGATATTAGGATAGAATAGAAAATAGAATAGAATAGAATAGAATAGAATAGAATAGAATAGCAGAGTTGGAAGGGACCTTGGAGGTCTTAGGCAGGAAACCTTAGACCACTTCAGGTCAATGGTTATCCAATCCTCTTCTTCAAAACTTCCAGTGTTGGAGCATTTACAACTTCTGACCCAACTTTATTAAAAAAAAAAAACAACCTCCCTACCCCCGTGTCTTAACTCCTCTACCCCCTTCCCCCCTCGGATAGTAGCTTTAGCCGGCCTGTTATCGTTCCTTCACTTCCGCACCCACCCCAATAGCTTCGGGGTTGCGCCAGACGTGAGCAGGTCCCTCTCTGTGGGTGCGCTGACCATCGCGCTTGCCAATTTTTCAACCAGGTCTTGCAAGTTCTGCCTTCAAAGGGAGAGCGAGAAGTGGAGGTATGAGAGCCAGCTGGGTGCTTGGCTGGTCTCAAAATAGCTGGGTGGGGTAGGGGGGTGGAGGTGAGAGGATGGGTAGGGAGGAGGATAGGAGACAGCTAAGAAGAAAAAGTGCCTGCATATGTATCAGCCCAGGGTACTGCTCTCGATGGGTTCACCTGCAGCTTTCATCTATTTTTGCTCCACCGCATTGAAAAACCATATTAAGTCATATAATATATGTGGGCATATGCATAATTATTTATTTATTCATTCATTCATTTATTTTGTCATGTGTGTGTAGTGTATATTGGAGGTGGAGACCTTTTGAGAGTTGTATGCAACAAAATTTCATTTTAATGTATGCCGATTAATGTACATTCAAAGTGACAATAAAGTTATTCTAAGTCTATCTGTTGATCGATCAATCGATCTATCCATTCATTCATTCATTTTGTCATGTGTTTGTAGTGTATATTGGAAGTGGAGACCCTTTGAGAGCCGTATGCAATTAAATTTCACTTTAATGTATGCCAATTAATGTACATTCAAAGTGACAATAAAGTTATTTGAAGTCTAAATGTTGTATATCCGTGATTGCATGATTGACGATGATGATGATGATATATCCATTCAGTTGCGCCCAACTGTTAGCTATTCTACAGGCCAGGTTTCTCCACTCTTCCCAATCTTGCATTATTTCTTCGAGTTTTTCTATACTGTGTCAGTTTTGATGGTGTCTGGCCACCATGTTAATTGGCGGCCTGGTTTCCTTTTATTGCTAATACTTCCAAGCATAATTGCTTTCTCCAGTGAATTCCCCCCACATGATAAGGCCAAGATAAGAGACTAAGTTTTGTGTTTTTTGCCTTCCAGTGACATGCCTGGTTTCATGCATTCAAATACCTGCTCGCTACCTTTGCTGTCCAAGGAATATGCAGGACCATACACTAAATTATTTTATTTACAGGTTGTCTCCTCGGCTTACAACATTTAGTGACTGTTCAAAGTTATGACGGCACTGAAAAGAATGACTTATGACGTTTTGCACACTTACAAACATTATCCCCATGGTCACGTGATTAAAATTCAGATGCTTGGCACCCGATTCACATTTACGACGGTGGCTATGTCCTGGGATCATGTGATCACCTTTTGTGACCTTGTGTCATGCCCTTGCCATGCCAAGCAGCTGACAGGGAGTGGGAGTGTGGCTCCATTGGTTGTGGAAGAAATGGGGAAGGGCAAAATCCGGCTGGGCAGAACAGGGGAGAGGTAGAACAAGGGAGAGGGAATTTGGAGGAAGACCCAGGCCCACTCCCTCTTCATCCTAGGGCACGCAGGGAGGAATGGAGAAGACAGCAATGGGTGGGTTGCATGGCTTACGGGGGAAAGTTTTTCTCCAGCTGGACATTGGGGGCAAAGTTGGAGATAATAAAGGGACTCTTCTTGCTTATTTGACTGTCATCACACCTTGACAAAGTCAATGGGGAAACCAGATTCACTTAACAATCGTGTTACTAATTTAACAACTGCAGTGGTTCACTTAATAAATGTGGCAAGAAAAGTTGCAAAATGGGACAAACTCACTTAACAAGCGTTTCACTTAGCAACAGACGTTTTGGGCTCAATCATGGTCGTAATTCGAGGACTATCTGTAAAGCACCATCACATATCCCCTGCTTACCTTTCTGGAATATTGGTTTCATTTCATGAATTGTTGCACTTTGAATTTTGACTTAGTCTAAAGTCTGCTGATGAGGCAACCACTTTGGTTCCAATATTCATGGTTCACCAATGAAGGCCTTCTCCTAAGTGAGACCATCAATAAAAACCATTTAACACTGTTGATTGGATTGGTTGCAGTTTCAGGCCAGACGCGGCAACCTTTAGAAAGTATGGCTTAAGAAAAAAAAACGCCATCCATTACATTGATTTATGACGATATGGATTTTTCTGTTTGCCAAACGTCAGAATACATTGTGGTGAACATGATGAATTTGTAGATTTGATATATGTTATTTCTTTAGTTCCACTAGCCATTTTAAATCCGGTTTGGCACACGTAAATATTGTAAACTGCTGTTGAGTCAGTCAGCAGTTGGAACTATATACCAGCCTAGTAAAGAAATTACAGGTACATCCTCAATTTACAATCTTATTTGGGGCCGGGATTTCCGTTATTACCATTTAGGCTGTTATTAGGTGAATCACTCTTGATATTGCAATCTTTTTTTGCCAGGTGGGCTTACTGAAGTCTGTAAAATCCAGATTGGGAATCTAAATTCTGGGAACTCAAGTCCATAAACCTTAAAGTTGCCAGGTTGAGAATTACTGCCCTGGAGGCATCTTAGAAGAGGGGTTCCCAATCCCAGGTCCATAGACTAGCACCATGGCAGGCCAGAAACCAGGCCTGGCAAACAGGCAAAACCCTATTTGTAGGATGCAGGCAGCATGCAAAACCATGCCCTGTCTGGTCTTAGAGTTAGAGTTAAAGTTAGAGTTTCAACTCTAAAAAGACCAGAGTCAAGGGTGACAATGAATGATGTGTCTCAGAGTCGGCTACACTCAGGCAGTGCCGGACATGTTAACTCCCAATAAATCCTTTTGAAGTTTTGGAAGTTTGGCTCGAGACTGAAGATTTCATTGGGGTTAAGTGCCGGAATCCTGACATAGTGTTAAAGTTAGTGTTAGAGTTAGAGTTAGAGTCAGGTGGGATCCAACTGATGTAACTACCGGTTCAGTGATTTTACATTTTGTGGGTGAGCAGCAGTTGAAAAAGCCCTTTTTTCCTGCTTTTTCAACCGCAACTGTGTCGCGCAAAGCAGCTCCGGTTGAAAACGCAGGAAATAAAGGTCAGGTAAGAGCCCGGGCAGGTATGTGGGCTAAAACAGCAGCAGACATAGAACTGGTTTTATGTATACTCTCTGTTTGCTGCTTTTCAGAGCAACCAGTTCTACAGAAGTGGACAGAATTGGTAGAATCCCACCCCTGGTTAGAACCGGTAGAATCCCGCCCCAGGTTAGAGTTAGACTTAGAGAGAATAGAATAGAATAGAATAGAATAGAATAGAATAGAATAGGAATAACTTTGTCACTTTGAATGTACACTAATCGGCATACATTAAAATGAATTTTTATTGCATATCTCCACTTCCAATATACACTACATAAACATGACAAAATGAATGAATGGATGGATGGATAGATAGATAGATAGATCAACACAGACTTAGACTTGGAATAATTTTATTGTCACTTTGAATGTATACTAATTGGCATACATTAAAATGAAATTTTGTTGCATAGGGCCTTAATAAATGTGGCAAGAAAAGACATAAAAATGTGGGGAGGCTCACTTAATAAACGTCTCACTTAGCATCATACATTTTGGGCTCAGTTGTGGTCGTAAGTCGAGGACTACCTGCATTGCACAAGGATATTGTTACACACAACAGGTGTTATTTTATGGAAAGTCTGCAGAGTGCTTATTGTTATAACCAGATAGGTAAGGCCTCCTTCACATTAATTGCCATCTTCAACTCAAATTGGAACAGATCACTTTAAGAGCAGGGGTCTTCAAACTTGACTATTTGAAGATTTGTGGACTTCAACTCCCAGAATTCCTCCTCCAATCATGTTAGCTCAGGAATTCTAGGAGTTCAGGTTCGGAAGTCTTAAACTTGCCAAGTTTGAAGACCTTTGCTTTAGAGACTGGTTCTCCTGGGTTCTTTAGTGATACTTTTTGATTTTGTGATTTGAGGAGGCCAAAGAACCACTTGGAGATCAGGAATTGGATCTATCTGGTCCAATGGGAAAGGCTTCCCTGCCTAGATATATTTTTAAGACTCACCAGTCCATCTACCTCAGATCATTTCCTATATTTATATCAAAGTAGCTCGATACCCATGCTTTGCTACGAAACTATGTGGTCGAGCTTAGTTGTTGAGGAGGAAAATAAGGGAAAAAATATTCTGCCTCTGCCTATCAGCATCCATTGTATTCATCTGGCTAGCGTCCTGTCAGTGTGTGAGAGAGTTGAGGGCTGTTTGGAAACTGAAACACTATTTGCTGTGTGAGAAGAAGGAGACAGCAGGGAGCCAGGCTAAGCTCAGCTGTTCTGTACTAAAGCTGCTTGGTGCTGTGTAACTAAAACTGAAACTGTAACTCCTCTGCTTGTGTTTTGCATGTGGGGAGGGGGAGTAGAACCCCTTAGCAATAGAGCGTGTTAATAATAACATACAAAATACTAATGCTCTGATGGCCATTTTGAAAAAATCTTTTTTTAGTGAGCACCTAGCAGCCAAGAAGAACATACATGCCAAATTTCAAGTTTGCAGGCTTTACAGTTCTGGAAATTTTGTGACGATGTGTGAACGGTATTTCGCTTTTATATATAGAGATTACAATTCCATATTTCAGAAGGGTCTTATCTTTAACTCATCTTAACATGTCACATCAATCAGGAAGGTGAAATTTAAATACAGATACAGATTAAACAGAGTTGAAAGGGATCTTGTAAGTCATCTAATAGTCCAATCCCCCACCCAAACAGACCCTACACCATTTCTGACAGATGGCAGTCCAGTCTCTTCTTGAAAGCTTCCAGGGATGAAGTTCCCACAACTTCCAAAGGCAACTTCTGTTCCATTGGTTGATTGCTGTCACTGTCAGAAATTTACTCCTTATTTCCAGGTTGAATCTCTCCTTGTTCAGTTTCTGATGTGGCTAGTCTTTGCCTTTTAGAGTTTGAAATCTCAGGTCAAGTGGGTTTATACTACATGGTCCTGTAAGAAGTTAGCACCCACTCGTCTCCTAGAAAAATGAATCCTGGGAAATATTAAAAAGGAAGAATATTTTCTCTAAAAAGAGTAGAAACTCAGAATTAGAAACTCGCCTCAGAAGTAGAAGCTCACCCCCACCTTTGTTAATGGGTGGGCCATTAAAGCCTGGGCTAGAATACTTTACATAACAAAGGTCTCCAGGTAAAGCTATAGCAATTGCCCAAAGCCCTTTTCAGTGCAACATCATCATCCAGCAAGGCTCCACCAAGCCTGGAACTCAGGACAGCCAACAGAGTTGCCCCTGCATGACCCCATGGGAGTCTGACAACAATCAGAATACAAGCTCCAATTCAAATCCCAACAACGATTATAAAACCCAGGTACTCTCAGCATATCAGTCCCTTTCTTGATCTCTTCCTTCACCTCGAAACATGTGATCCTCCTTCCTTTTCACTCTGGAGCTCCAGGCTATGTGGTCCTGTCCATCATTAAATCTTCCAAACAGCCTCCATGTTTCCAGTGTCTTTTTCCCCACTTGGAACTGAACCCAGAAGGATAGTTCTTCCAACAGTCCATTTTACTGAAAAATACAAGTACTTCTCGATCTTATAAGAGCTTCATTTAGTGACTGTTCAAAATTACAACGGAACTGAAAAAAGTGACTTATGACCATTTTTTACACCTATGACCGTTGTAGCATCCCCATAGCCATGTGATCAAAATCCAGACGCTTCCCAACTGACTCATATTTATGACGGTTGCACTTACTTGGGGAAGCTGTGACCTCACCTTTTGGGAAGTTCTTGACAACCGATGTCAGAGTTGGGAAGCCAGATTCACTGAACAAACCACGTTATCAACTGAAAAACCACCATGATTCCCTTAACCACTGTGACAAGAAAGGTCATAAAATGGGGCAAAACTCACTTAACAAATGTCTCACTTAGCAACATAAATTTGAGGCTCAATTGTGGTCATCAGTCTGTACTTATTTCATAATAAAATTCTCAGGGCACTTAGATTTATTTTACTAGAATTGTTTATATTCTGAGACAAATATACTCATTAAAAAAAATTAAATCCAGATTGGAAATCTAAATTATGGATCAAGGGCTTTGTTGTACATGTTGCATTTCCCACCTTAGGTGTCTCATACAACCTGCATTTTAAGAGCAACAGATAAGCATGGTGTGGTTCCAGGGTAGTCTAATTGCTTAAAATTCACCAGAGGTGGTATTCAGAAGGTTTTGGCCAGTTCTGGAGAACCAGTAGCAGAAATTTTGAGTAGTTTGGAGAACCGGGAAATAACACCTCTGACTGGCCCTGGCCCCATCTATTCTCTGCCACCCGTATCCCAGCTGATCGGCTGGGTCTTCTTTTGTTGCCCTGCACAGGAGAACAGAGCTGGAAAGCAGGTTAGTGGGTTGGGGTGGGAATGGAGATTTTGCAGTATCCTTCCCCTGCCATGCCCACCAAGCCACACCCACCAAGCCATGCCATGTCTACCAAGCCACTGCCCACAGAAGCGGTAGTGAAAATTTTTGAATCCCACCACTGAAATTCACTCATCATATTGATATTATTTCAAGAGAGAGAGAAATTCCCAACATGAAAACTTGCTTCTGCCTTTTCTAATTGTTTTTTTCTTTAACTTTGTCCTTTTTCATCAAGCAGACAATGGCACAGAGGAAATTTCTAAGCAGAATCTCCCTGAGATCCATGTAGAATCCTGGGAAATAATAATGGATGGATTTCTGCAACCCAGTGGTTTATGTAGCTGTAAATCCAGCCACCAAATACAGGTAGTCCTCGACTTATGACCAGAATTTCTATTGCTAAGCCAAGTGGTTGTTAAGTGAGTTGCATTCAATTTTGCAATCTTTTTTTTTTTTTGCAGTGGTTCTTAAGTGAGTAGCCATGATGTTAAATGGAATTTAAGTTGTTTCTCCTTGCAAGGAGACAAATCACCCTCCAGTGCCAGATTGATGATAAGAAAAGCTTAATGCCAAGAGCAAATGGAGGTGAGTGGACTGAAATGTTTCAATCGTATGTATTTATTTTTCCATTTGTGGCTTGGAATTGAGGATCCTGCAAATGGTTATTTCCCTCTTTTTTAAATCCCTACAAAACCTTCCACTCAGCTGGAATAGTAGATCAGTGTTTCTCAACATGTGTGAACTTTGACTCCCAGAAGTTTGAGAATTGAACTCCAACCATGTTAAAGTTGGCCCATTTGAAAAACACTAAGGCAGGCTGATGGGAATCCCTGCCTAAAGATATTTAGAATAACAGAGTTGGGAAGGACCTTGGAGGTCTTCTAGTCCAACCCCCTGCTTAAACAGAAAACTCTATATCATTTCAGACAAATGGTTATCCAATATCTTTTTAAAAACGTCCAGTGTTGGAGCATTCACAATTTCTGGAGGCAAACTGTTCCACTATTAATTGTCCTCACTGTCAAGAAATTTCTCCTTAGTTCTAGGTTGCTTCTCTCCTTGATTAGTTTCCATCCATTGCTTCTTGTCCTGCCCTCAGGCACTTTGGAGAATAGCTTGACTCCCTCTTCTTTGTGGCAGCCCTGAGATACTGGAACATTGCTATCATATCACCCCTAGTCCTTTTTATCAAACTTGCCCGTTTCATCAAATTTACCCATGTAGTAGGGCTATATTGCTCTTATCCTGCTCATCTCACTTTCTCATCTTCTCACCTTTCCTACTACCTCCTCCCATCGGTATCTTATGGTTTATGACCTATGACTTATCACTTTGTTGTTTGTTGGTACACTGAGAGGTTATGCATCGGAGACAAATTCCTTGTGTATCTACAGAAATCACACTTGGCCAATAAAGGAATTCCAAATTCCAGATTCCAAATGGGAATTGGAATTTTGTTGTCCTCAGTCTTATTCCAAGAACTTGGGAATGTCACTTTTTTACCCCTCTGGCAGTGAAGACAGCCTCTGAATCCCCGTAATTCAATTTCCCCAGGTAATTTGATGCTGGAAGAGAAGAAACAACAGTGTCATTTTTACACTGTTCCTTTTTAATTCCACCCAGAGCCCTCAGCTAGGCTTTGCAAAGTATCAGGCACTTCAAAGCAGAAGTGACTCATCACAAATCCAACTTTATTTAGGAGGAGGAATCAAGAGCGGATTTTCACACACACAACCCTTTGTCCTTCACCTTTGCCATAAAAATATCTCAGCCAAGCCCTTCTTGTTTAGGTCATGTTTACTGCTAGCGGGTCTGAGCCATTCTATTGTCCTTTTCCACAATATTCCACCCCGAATATTGATTTTGGGTAGAGTACTAGAAAAGGTACCGTTGTGGTTTTTGGGGGGTCATCTGAATTCTTGCAACTTTAAGAAAGAAGGAGGAAAAAAAACAAGGGAAAAAAACAAAAACAAAACTGAAAAGCAAAACCCAAACATTGTGACTTTTTAGTCCAGGAATGAACGAAAATAGTCGACAAAACAGCCTAAGTTCCTGGAATAACAAGATAGTGTGTTTTCCATCCTGGCTATTGAATTAAGCTCCCTTCATTTCCCCAGGAGCAGTTAAAAGATTGGGCTTGTGTTCCTTGTATGAACCTAGCTTTTGAGTCATTCCCTTTAATTGTGGTTTACAAGGACAACACAGACGCCTAACATTAAAGGCCTTTGTTGAGCAAACATTTATCCCAAATAAACTGGGCTGTGTTTGTTTTCTGCAGGTTTTCTCCCACACTGGTGAGTTGTTGAAGGAAGGCCTCAACCTGGACTTGATGACAGGGCTGTGAATGCGGCCTTCTGCTGTGTGATTAGATGCTCACACACATTAACACCAGATGTAATTCAGTTAAAATGAAAGAGTCGTCAAGGAGGAAATTAAAAAGGAGGCCAGTGGTTTGCCTTCATTTAATTTTGCAGGAGGGAAGCCAGCGTGCCTTCCAGGCATAGCTGGATTCTTTGGAGATGGTGAGGTTGAGCAAAGTTCTACATAGCATATAGACTGGAGAATGAGAGGGAAGGAAGGAGCAGGGGAAGGGGTAGGAGGAGGTGGAGGAGAAAGGGAAGAAAAAGGAGAAAGGGGATTGGAAGTGGGGAGAGGAAGAGGAGAGAAATTGGAACTAGGAAGAGGAGGAGGTGGAGGAAGAGAGGGAAGGAGAAGAAGGGGAATTGGAAGTGGGAAGAAAAGGAGAAGGAGAAGAAGGAGAAGGGAATTTGGAAGTGGAAAGAGAAAGAGGAGAAGAAGGAAGATATGTTCTAAATAAGTGATTGTTGGAAGAATTATCCTTCTGGATTCAGTTCCAAGTGGGGAAAAAGACACTGGAAACATGGAGGCTGTTTGGAAGGTTTAATGGTGGACAGGACCCCATGGCCTGGTGCTCCAGAGTGAAAAGGAAGGAGGATCACATGCTTCGAAGTGAAGGAAGAGATCAAGAAAGGGACTCATATGCTGAGAGTGCCTGGGTTTTATAACCTTTGATGGGATTTGAATTGAAGCTTGTTTCTAATTGGTTGTCAGACTCCCATGGGGCCATGCAGGGGCAACTCTGTAGGCTATCCTGAGTTCCAGGCTTGGTTGAGCCTTGCTGGATGATGATGCACTGAAAAGGCTTTGGGCAATTTGCTATAGCTTTACCTGGAGTTCTTTGTTATGTAAAGTATTCTGGCCCAGGCCTTAATGGCCCACCCATTAACAAAGGTGGGGGTGAGCTTCTACTTCTGAGGTGAGTTTCTGCTTCTGAGTTTCTACTCTTTTTAGAGGAAATATTCTGCCTTTTTAATATTTCCTAGGATATTTCAGTTGTCTAGGAGAGGGGTGGGTGCTAACTTCCTACATGATAAAGTTTTAGCATGACTCTCATTTCAGGACTGGCAAGCTTGACACTTTACAATATCATTTACTGAATTATGTTAGTGCTGCATTCATGAAAAGAGGGATACCTATTACTGCAGGATCCACTTCCATTTGTCTAATTCATCCTTACTCTGAACAGCAAGCTCCTGCTGCTCTTCTCACCTCTAAATTACTTCCTATGGTACTCCTTTAAAACATTCTGCCAAAGCTAATAGCACATGTAAGAAACCTCCCCCTCCCCCCCTCTATCTATACACACAGAGACATAGACACACACATGTTGTACAACTACCATACAATGCCAACAAGAACTCTGGGCTTCATCATTTTAACATTTTACTTTTCTACACTGATTAGGTAGTCCTGAATTACAACTGGTTGGTTAATTACTGTTCAGAATTATGATGAATCCCTTTGGGCAATATATAGATTAACTCCTGCCCAGGGCAGGAATTCTTAGATAACTCCAGACAAATGACTGTCCAACTATCTGGAGGAGGGGATCTAGTAAATTAAAGTTTATCACACACACACACACACACACACACACATAGAGTTATGAAATATGCCTAAAATGTTCATGACAATGCTGCATTTATATTTTATCAACTGTTTGTCACTGTTTCCTTTAAATATCTCCATTCATTGTATTTCTCCCTTTAATATTTTCTTATTGGGAGTACATCGCTTATGCCAGCTGCCCCAGTGATTAATGCCATTGAATTGTAGCAACAGGACAAAAATTATCTTTCTATTTTCAGTAAAAAGGAAGGGCTGGGAATTTAGTCTGGAGCCAAAATTCCTCTAATGATCATCGGATGACATCTGAACAATGACAAAATGCCAGATTTAAAGAGTTTCTTTCATTGGACTGCTCTGGGGTCCCGCTCTTCAGGCCTAGGCACCAATTTCACCAAATATACAATAATGTTGGTATTATTGTAGGACAAAATAATGCTATATAATATAAATTAATCATGGATGGTATTTTATTTCTATATGGCTTTTCATTACCCCTTTTCCAAAGCCCAGAATATGTTATTAAAAGAGCATTACTGATATTCAACAATAAAGATAATGAAATTCAGAATGAGACGGGGCTATTGGTCCAGAACATACCATCCCTTGTTCAAATGTCATGGTCAGATAGATAGATAGATAGATAGATAGATAGATAGATAGATAGATAGATAGATAGAGATATAGATAGATAGATATAGAAACATAGATAGATAATAAATAGATGAGAGAGATAAAGATAGAAATATAGATAGATGATAAATAGATATAGATATATATAGATATAGATAGATAGATAGATAGATAGATAGATAGATAGATAGATAGATAGATAGATAGATATAGAAATATAGATAGATAATAAATAGATGATAGAGATAGATAGATATAGAAATATAGATAGATGATAATAATAGATAGATAGATAGATAGATAGATAGATAGATAGATAGATAGATAGATAGAGAAATATAGATAGATGATAAATAATAGACAGATAGATATAGATATAGATATGGATAGAGATAGATAGATAGATAGATAGATAGATAGATAGATAGATAGATAGATAGATAGATAGATAGATATAAAGAGGTGTGTATGTGGGCGTGTAATTCCAAAAGACAATTGGACTTTCTTCATGTTTCCTTTGAAGTTGTTTCGCTTCTCATCCAAGAAGCTTCTTCAGTTCTAAATGACTGGCTGGGAATGGAAGGATTTATATTCTTTGCAATCATCTGGTCATTAGCGTTCTCAGGGTTGGTCTTTAGGTTTCTTAGAGTCATTGAGGTCGTTTGAGAGTTTGTCTGTATTCTCAGAGTCACCTTAAAAGCGTGTGGAAACTTCTTGAAATTGATGAAAGGGCTGCATTATAAACAGGAGATAAATGGTATGGTACCTCTCTCCCCCTCTGCTGAGGAAGGGCTGTTCACATTTAATATAGATGGCCTCTTTGACCCCTCTTTCAAACCAGTTGACCTCTCCATCCAGAATGTGAACTTTATTGCCTTCAAAAGAGTGACCCTTGTCTTTCAGATGCAAATGACTGCTGAATGAATTGTCCTGATAGATTTGTTCTCTTGTGTTGTGTCCACTTTGAGGATAGAACTGAATTAAAACTGAAGAAGGTTTTTTGGATGAGAAGCAGAATGTTTTCAAAGAAAACACCAAGAAAGTCCAATTGCCTTTTGGGAAAAAAGCACCTTTGCTCTGTGTGAGGATCTGAATTAAAGCAATGTGCCCTACTTGCCAGAGTCCTGTAAATTCAACCCCAGATTTTGTGTCCTTCCCTTGAGATCAGTGTTTCTCAACCTTAACAACTTTAAGATGTATGGACTTCAACTCTCAGAATTCTGAGAGAATTCTGAGAGTTGAAGTTGGTTGCGATCCACACATCTTAAAGTTGCCAACGTTAAGAAACCCTGGTCTAGAATCACCAGAATTCTCCTCCCAATCTTCTTGGAATTAGTGTAAACTCAGTTCTTATCGTCTCTCCTGGTACAACCTACTTTCTAACTGCCCTTCACTACACCTGTTTGATTTTAAGTTCTTCTTAAAACATAGAATCTCAAACTGGACACAGTGTAAGAAGGCGAAGCGCGATCTTGCAGAATGAAATGGAAAAACAATTTCCCATCACTTGGAATGAAATTAAACCCTTTGAAGTTTATATCTTTAAAGATGATTAGCAAAAATGCATCATCATCATCATCATCATCATGCAAAACTACTGTGGGCATTCAGAATACAGACTAACAAAGTTTTGGAACACAATACCCCGGATATTACGATTGTGGAGAAGAAAAAAGTGTGGATCATCTGCACTGCTATACCTGGTGACAGCAGAATCGATGAGAAGCAACTTGAAAAAGTCACCAGATATCAGGACTTGAAAGTCGAACCGCAGAGACTCTGGTATAAACCAGTGCAGGTGGTTCCAGTGGTAATTGGCACACTGGGTGCTGTGCCTAAAGACCTAGGCAAGCACTTAAAAACAATTGGCGCTGACAAAATCACCATTGGTCAGCTGCAGAAGGCCATCTTACTGGGATCTGCTTGCATAATCCGCCGATACATCATGCAGTCCTAAACACTTGGGAAATGTTTGACTAGTGATTTGTGATACAAAACCCAGCATTTGCTGTGTACACTGTTGTTTTTTGTGAATAATAATTATATATATGTGTGTATGTGTGTGTGTGTGTTAAGTTTTTGAGCTGATAAATAATTAAACAAGGGGGACTAGGATAGATCTATTTCGAGCTACTTAGCTCTCGTCAGCTAGCCATACCCTTACTGGGATTCGAACCAGGGAAGTATTACATGTGAGGCAGTTGTAATTGCCATTAGGCCACTGGTTCTCATCCAGATCATATATAAATAAAATTAAAAATAAAAATAACATTCATTTTGAAACTGTGACCTAAGGGGTATTTTTAGATTTTGGATTTAGTTTTCCTCTGTTCCAATGCAATGAAGTGAAATTCTCTGAGGTGAAGGAACAAAATCTATTAGCCAGGTTTGCCTATCAGAAACCTGGACTGTTGAGTCATAAAAGAGCATAGGGGTGTCAAACTTCACTGAGGGCCTCATTAGGATTGTGTTTGAGCTCAAGGGGGGGAGGGCTGGTGGGTGCATGGTGGGAATGGCCAGCTCAACGTCATTCATATTGGGGGCGCTTGTGGTGGCCCAAGGACTCTGCCAGCAAAAACAGGCTCTGTTTTTGCCTGCGACGGCCTCCTGCAACCCTCTGCCAGCGAAACCTGTGGCCCTCCCGAGCTCTGTTTTCACTGGCAGAGGCACCGCCCTGCGGGCCAGATTTAAACACCCTACAGGCCAGATCCAGCCTTGAGTTTGACATCCCTGTCTTAGCAGATCAACAGGAAGAATAAAGCCAGGCTTCCTGGATTTGAAGTGAAAGCATCCTTAGTGGCTATACAACAGCTCCTTAAAACACACCCAGCAAAGGAACCTGTTCCTGTTTCAAATCGATGGCCAAACTGTTTTGGTTATTAGGACTTTTATTCTTTGCCTCACTGTACACACACTGCTGCCCTGTAAATTGAAAACGTCGTTCTTTATCATCGATGGAGATTCTCAATCCTCCAGGTGACGGTTGTCCCAAAGGTGCTTTTCAAAGGGCAACTGGACTTTCTTGGGGTTTTTTACCCTTTGAAAATGTTTCACTTCTCATCAAAGAAGTTTCTTCAGCTTATCCTTCAGAGCAGGGGTCTCCAATCTTGGCAACTTTTAAGTCTGGCGTACTTCAATTCCCATAAATTTTGGGAGTTGAAGTCCGCCAGGCTTAAAGTTGCCAAAGTTGGAGACCCCTGCTTCAGAGAACTGAGGAAACTTCTTGAATGACAAGTGAAACATTTTCAAGGGGAAACAAGTTCAGCTGCCTTTTGGAAAAGCATCTTTGGGGTGACCATTCTGTACATTGCAAGTTGAGATGGTAATGAGCCATGTTTTGGTCTTCTTCATGTGAGAGTTTCTCAGGGATTTTAGTCTGTTATCCCATGTCTTATTTTTCAGTTCTCAAGTCTAAAGGTAGCTTCTTCCTTCTCTCACACAAGTTTCTAGTCTCCAATCCTATGTCCTGTACTTTTTCAAAGTGATTCCACTTCCTCTGAATCTTTCTTGAAACAGGGTACCCAGAAGTGCAAAACCTGGTGCCCTCCAGCTATGTGGAACCCAAAGTAACCCTCAGCCACAATTGTCCCAAAGATGCTTTTTTTCCCTCCAAGAGGCAACTGGCATTTCTGGTTTTACTTTGAAAACGTTTTGCTTTTACTTATCAAAAACCTTCTTCAGCTCTGAGAATCTCCTTGGATGAGAAGCGAAAGGTCTTAAAAGGAAAAAAAAAAAAACACAAGAAAGTCCAGTTACCTCTTGAAAAAGCACCTTTGGGACAACTATGATCTGGATGACTTGATAATCTCCATAGACACCAGCCACAACAATCCATATTAGCAAAACCATATTGAGGAGGGTTAGTCTTGAATTTTCTATTTGTATCTCTGACAGTGGTGGTATTCGATTTTTTTTACTACCAGTTCTATGGGATGGACGTGGCTTGGTGGGCGTGATAGGGGAAGGATACTATAAAATCCCCATTTCCATCCCACTCCAGGGAAGGATATACTGCAAAATCTCCATTCCCTCCCCATCCCACTAACCTGTTTTCCAGCTCCGTTCTCCTGTGCAGGTCAACAAAAGAAGACCCAACCCATCAGCTGGGACTCAGGAGGCAGAGAATAGATGGGGGCAGGGCCAATCAGAGGTGGTATTTGCTGGTTCTCCGAACTACTCAAAATTTCCGCTGCCGGTTCTTCAGAACCTGTCAAAACCAGCTGAATACTACCTCTGCTCTGAATCAGGGAAGAATAAAAGAAAAAGAACAAGGAAGGACTCTTCAAAGCGTAGACATGACTGCTTATTTCACACTGCATTCCTCTTTCTTGGGAGCAGTTCAGCTCTTTCAAGCAAGCTGAACCCCTGGGAAGCCCTCCAATTTTGTAAATCAATAAATGCTCTTGATTCCTCCTTTTAGAAGGCTGAAAGCAAACACATCCATATGAAGCACTTTTGCACTCAAACGAAGCCGAACTATAAATGTTGTAGGTTTTGTTTCCCTTTGCTTCTCTCATCTGTATTTTCCTGATAAACGGATAATACAGTCATGTTTGCACCAAGGAAGCAGGAGGCTGAGTTCAAAACTCTCACTTGCAAGTCAGTTGGAAATGATGGATACCAGTAGGCAAATCATAATCAATGTAATATGGAACAAGGACGGTGATATTCCAGTCATGATATCCTAGACTGGCTGACGTGGATCTTTTCCTATCACCTTGCATTCATTTCAGGATCTCCGTGTCTAAGATTCTATCATAAGGACTTCAGGAAATTAACCAATCTATATATATATAAGTGAAATACCACTCACGCATTATCACAAAATCTCCAGAACCGTAAAGCCTACAAACTTGAAATTTGGCATGTAAGTTCCTCTTGGCTTCTAGCTGCTCATTAAGAAAGGATTGTTCGAAATGACCACCAGAGCATTAGTATTTCGTATATTATTAACACGTTCTGATGCTAAGGAGTTCTACTCCTCCTCCCCACCTGAAAAGAAATCTGTTCCAAATGCAAAACATAAGCAGAGGAGAGGAGTTTTACTTTTAATTTCATAGCAGCAACCAACTTTAGTACAGAACAGTTGAGCTAAGCCACGCCCAGCCTCCTTGCTGTCTCCTTGCTCACACAACAAATACTAGTTTCAGTTTCCAAATAGCCCTCAGCTCTCTCACACACTGACAGGACACTAGCCAGATGAATACCCGTGGATGCTAGTAGGCAGAGGCATAATTGTCTCCCCCTTATTGTCCTCCCCAAAAACTATGTCTGATCATAGTTTCACAGCGAAGCATGGGTATAGAACTAGTTTCTTATATTCTCCATTCACTGTTATACAATTTGAGGCAAATCAATGCTTCAAAGTAATCTATCAGACATTAAGTTCCACCAAGCTAGATTCAATTTCTGGTCTCTGTATGGATAAATGTCTTCTGTCTCAACCTGTCTCCTTTTGCAAGTCCCAGGCTTTTCAGAAGAAGTCCAGAGATACCATTCAATTCGTCTTTCTTCTATTTTCTATATGACCAAGCTCAGTTTATTGTTATGATGGCTACCAGCTATTAAGAGATTCCTCTCCTGGGAAATTGCCATCTAGGTATGATCAATGAACCTGAAAGCAAACAGGGAATATGAACTCCTGCAGAGTTATCCTTGTTGGTATGGTCCAAGAAAGAGATAGAACTGCAATCCAGAGTTGGGGTAAGGACAGACATGTCTATAAGGCACAAATAATTCTCCCTGGAAAATAAACTCTCATCCTAAAGAGAAGAAAAAAATTGTACATTTCCTCCCCCACACCAAAAAAACTCCCACCCATCCGGATAGTTTATTCATAAAAGTACTTTGGAGAGCTTTTCTGAAATATTGCAGAAATGCTTCTAAAAGCTGCTCTATTTTATTGCACCAATGGAATATATAGTGCTTTAGAAGAAATCAAGAGGTAAGCACCTTTGCAATATCCCAGAATAATTAAGCCGTTTTACTAGGCAGATAAATTATCTCAGTTTAATCTGTTCTTGCCAACTGTTTCTCTGTTTGAAATGTGTTTGGTGTATATGGAGTTTCTTGTTTTCTTCAGATAACTTGGCTTGCAGAAATCATTGTTCGAGTGAAGGAAAAGATTCAGAAATCTTAGTATTATTTATACAGAATTTGTTTGGGGAGCTCTGTGTAAACCTAACTCCAATTTTTTGTCCAGCTGTGCATAATCAGGAAGGATACCCTGTAATCAACTCCCTTTTACTCATAACATGTAAAGATACATTTTAAAGCTCCTCAAAACTCCGTGTTTCTGATGAGAAGAAACCGATTACATCTACATACTCTTTAAACAGGGTGAGAAAAGTTATAATTCTTGCACGTATAAATTTGAACCTCAGAGTCCCAAAGATGCTTTCTTTAGGAGGCAACTGGGCTGCTTTGAAGACATTTTCGTCTCTCATCCAAGAAGCTTCTTCAGCTTTGACTGGATAGTGGGGGGATGGAAGGATGTATATTCCTTGCAGGCAACTGATCGTTTGCATCCTGTTAGAAGGTCATTGAAGCACTTGGAGGTTTATCTGTGTCCTTTTAGCATCACCTGAGTAGTGTTCCTGATTCCTGTAGTCTGCAATTTTTTTCCTCTGGAAATCCATTCCTTATTCCCACACCATTCAAAAGGTGTTCATCCCAAATTATATAGCTAAAAAGCTACAGGAACCAGGAACATTACTCAGGTGGCCCCGAGGACACAGATAAACCTCCAAGTGCTTCAACAACTCTCTAAAAAGATGCAAATGACCAGCTGTCTGCAAGGAATATATATCCTTCCATTCCCCCACTATCCTGTCAGAGCTGAAGAAGCTTCTTGGACGAGAAGCGAAACGTCTTCAAAAGACAAAATAAGAAAGTCCAGTTGCCTCCTGAAAAAAGCACCTTTGGGACAACTCCCACTGTCCCCACAAATACGAAGATTGTGTACTTCAGGTTAATGCTTCCTGTCTCAGATTATGTGGCTTGGAAGTTTGCTAAAGTATGAATCCTGCCTTGTAAGTTTGAAAGTGATACCCTGTCCAAAACACATCATATGGTGCGTCTTTGAAGACTGTAGGTCATCCAGGCAAAGAATCTTCATCCACATATTGCAATGCATTTTGCGGGGGAAACCCCTGAGGTTGGTGTGGCAAGAGTTGGTACATTCCTATGACTCTCTGCCTAACTGACTTGCTGTGATTGCTAAAGCTGCTTGGATGAGCAGCTAAATGCCTCAAATCAACAAAAAAATACAGTCCAGGTGCCATGATTTCAATCTTTAGATACCTTTGCCTGCATTGTCCCAAAGGTGCTTTTTCAAGAGGCAACTGGACTTTTCTAGTTTTTGTTTTTCATCCAAGAAACCTCTTCAGCTCTGACTGGGTGGTGGAAAATAGAAGGATTTATACTCCTTACAGACAGCTGGTCATTAGCATTCTTCATCTAGAGAGTTGTTAAGGCCACCTGGAGATTTATCTGTGTCTTCAGGGTCACCTGAGTGGTGCAAATGGATGTGAAGAAGCCTCTTGGATGATAAGCGAAATGTCTTCAAAGAAAAACCAGAAAGTCCAGTTTGCCTCTTGAAAAAAGCACCTTTGGGACACCATGGCCTGGATGACTTGAGAATCTCTACAGACTTTGATCCCCAGAGCTACAAAGTTCATTGTAATTAGAGGTGAAGGAAACTCTGATCTTCTAAATATTTCCTGATGCACTGGCTAAGAACGACAGGAGGTGAAGTCCTAATGCATGAGGATGACAGCATGGAAGTCAACTAGGACTGTAACTGAGACAGCACAGGCTGGATTGGAGCAAAATGCTTGCCCCATTAACCCAGAATGCAAACATCCAACCAGTTGCTGTGTGCTCAAGTCCATGTACTAAGCTAAAGCACTTTTTGCAATTGAGGGTCTTCTATGGGGTCAGTCCAGGTGATTCCTGATTTATGGCCCAATACATTATAAGATGCCTGGGAGACAAAACCCTGTGGCAAATGCAGTTCTAGTTCTTAGGTCATCAGGGGTGGTGTGGAAAGAAAAGAAAGTGAGTGAAATTGACACAAGACAGTCACGCCTTAGCAAGCCTGCCTCTTTTAGAACAGGAGCATCAACACTCCTACGTCAGGTATGGCTTGCATCACTCCATCTACCAGTTCTGTTTGATGGCATCACGCCAGAAGCTGACGAATCTGCAGCTGTTAGAAAGTTGCTAGTTCTAACTAGATGTGTTATCGTTATACTTACAGTGCTAACCCATAATCCTCATTTTTTTTTTTAAAAAAAACCCTTTTTCCTTGCCTTACAGCTGTTAACGAGAAATGTGGAATTCCACAAACTTCCTCTAGCCCCTTGTTTTTACGAAATGTGAGGAGCAATCTTCATTAGCTAGCATCAGCCCTGTGAAGTATGGACATAATGTATGAAAAGCTAAAACTATCACATCTTACATTCCTAGTTTGTGAACTAGACAGTTTTTGGAATTGTTCAAGACCACGGATTATATGCAGCTCATTGCAAGGTTATTCTAACCCTGACTTTAGTTAATCACCATGTGATATCTGAAAATTGAATCATGGCAGGCAAATGTCTATAAAGATTCTCAAGTCATCCAGGTCAGGATTGTCCCAAAGGTGCTATTTTTCAAGAGGCAACTGGACTTTCTGGTTTTTCTTTGAAGACTTTTCGCTTCTCATCCAAGAGACTTCCTTCACACCCATTTGCACATAGCAGGTGATCCTGAAGACACAGATAAATCTCCAGGTGGCCTTAACAACTCTCTAGATGAAGAATGCTAATGACCAGCTGTCTGTAAGGAGTATAAATCCTTCTATTTCCCACCACCCAGTCAGAGCTGAAGAAGTTTCTTGGATGAAAAACGAAGAAAACCTAGAAAAGTCCAGTTGCCTCTTGAAAAAGCACCTTTGGGACAATGCAGGCAAAGGTATCTAAAGATTGAAATCATGGCACCTGGACTGTATTTTTTTGTTAATTTCAGGCATTTACCTGCTCATCCAAGCAGTTTCAGCAATCACAGCAAGTCGGTCAGGCAGAGAGTCATAGGAATGTACCAACTCTTGCCACACCAACCTCAGGGGTTTCCCCCGCAAAATGCATTGCAGTATGTGGATGAAGATTCTTTGCCTGGATGACCTACAGTCTTCAAAGACGCACCATATGATGTGTTTTGGACAGGGTATCACTTTCAAACTTACAAGACAGGATTCATACTTTTGCAAACTTCCAAGCCACATAATCTGAGGCAGGAAGCATTAACCTGAAGTGCACCATCTTTGTATTTGTGGGGAACAGTGGGTGACCCCCCCACCCAAACCAGAGGTATCAACTCAGGGGGCCGTACACAGTAGCCCTCTTCCAGAATAATTCTCTGGTTAGTTACTCAACCTATAAATATCCCTATAGGATCATTTATGATACTCAAATCACTTTAAAAACTTAAGAAAACACACTGTATGTAGCCAGTTACAATTTTACGGGAAATAGTTTATTTATCTATAAACACAAAATAAAATCAGTTCTTTCTTTAAAAAAATGACAAAAAAGGTACTTAAATAAGAATGATCTGTGAGAGATGTCATGGCACCAAAAAGTTCAAGACAATTTATAAATTCAGTGGCCACAACTATTAAGTATGATCTGCTGAGGAATCTTTTTTTTTTAACCTTTTCTATAAAGATTTTTTTTATTAAAGATATTTACATGTCATTAGGCTGTGTAAATATTTACAGGAACTTTGACAACAAATAAGCCGGTCCAAAAATCACTTTTTAAGAGAAAAAAAAAGCTTTAAATACAAAAAAGAAATTGGAAAAACTTCATTATTCCCCCCCACCCTCCAATACATCTCCCTCAATCCCTTTTGCAAGCATAAGCTTGCACCCCAAATTTTCATCAGTTCTTAGATGCTGGAAAGCTGTTAGGCATGCATTTGCAAAAGTTCTGCAGTTTTACAAAATGAGAGTCCATTATGAGATTTACGTGGGGTTGTTTTGTCCATGAGAAGCGCTTTAAAGTTTTCGTTTATGTCACGTTGATATTTCACCCCTGTCTAAGTCCACTTCTGTTCCCAATATTTATAGGCTTTAATAATATTAATAGCAACACTTAAATTGTTTTTTTTTTTTAAACACAAGAGTTCCTCAACTGTTGAAGTTTGTTTTTGAGTTGTTCGTGTCGCTTCCTCAGATGTTCCTTTTCCGCTAAGAGTCTGTGCTCTTCGGACTGGATGGAGAGGACATATTCGGTGGCCTTTTTAAGGATGACAACTTTAGGGGCTTTTTCGTTATTCGCTACTTCGGGGATCTGGTCACGCAGTGCAAAGAAACTCAGTTTCAGCTCATTCCTCCTCTGTCGCTCCAGGACGTTGTGCGTTCGCCTCTTGTCATTTTCCTCAGAGTCTGAGGTGCGGGGACTCGAACATTTGCGGTTGTTACTGATCTGTTTCAGAACACGGCCATTGTCCAACTTTAACCTTTTGGTGGAGCTGTATTCATGGCGCGTGGAAGGAGGGGCGGCATAATTGTGTTGGTGGATTGGGACGTGACAGCGTTTGAGAACCAGAGGGCTGTGAGGGGGCTTACTGTGCCCCCCGGATGTGTGGACAGTGGACTCGGATTTCTTGGCTGAAGGTTGCCTTTTTTCTACAGTAACCACATCAATTTCTTCTTCCTCCTCTTGTTCTTCCTCTTCCTCTTCTGGAAAACACAAGATAAGAGAGATAAGGTTAATTTTTTTTAATTTCCTCCCAGAAAAGATAGGGGCATTGGGATTAGCCTCCCCTTAATTTGTCAGCCCTGACCAAGTCGGAAATGGGTGCCAGGAACTGTTGGTTTCTGAAAATAAGACTTCTTTCCAAAAGGGGCAGAACTTAAAAAAAAAAAATGTATTATGCAATTGAGGATGCAACTCCACACATCTCCACATCTTGACAATTCCAAAGAACTATTAACTCAATCCTGGCCATCTTGCGGATGTTGAAATTGCAAAATTGCATAACTCTGCAGCATTCTCAGCCAAGAAAGGCAAATTTCTAGGCTACTTTAACAGGGATGACATCTGTCTCCACGGGCCATCCTTACCTACCATATGCCAGCTTCCCCCCCCCACTCCAATTGCTGGTAAAGACAACCAGTCACATTCTGAAGGTGGCAAGACTACAGTTCCCATGATCCCTCACATCCAGGCTGCTTAGGAACAGACACTGAATATTTGGGCCTAAGGTTATCCTATATTGTCCACCCACACCCCCAGGCTCCCAACTATTGCAATGTAAGAAGAGACAGAGGGTGGTATGTGAGAAAGTGGGGGTGGGTGGGTGGGAATATAGGAACCACACCCAGTTCTTTGTAAAAGTTTTAATGGCCAGGAGCAATTCCTATTTATCCTATCCTGGGAATTCTGCAACCCTATTATTCAGGCAGGCACAAAGTAAGCCTGAAAAAGAGGATGCCCTCCCCCCAATATTCCTCCAAGACTCATTCCCTTTTCTCTTCTTCTTACCACCTATATGTCAATCAGAGGACAAGCCCAGCTGGTGGGTTTAAAGTTCCCGCTCTGTAGAAGAGCTGGGGTGACCCCATTAGACCCAACTGAAAAAGCAGCTTGGCTCTGATTTGCCTGAGGGGCCAGTTTTTCTAGGAAATGCAATTCCTGGGAAGCCCGGCCCATGCGTGTCGCTAACGTGGCAAGCGTAATAGGAGTACACACATATGCTGGAAGGGGAATTGCTGTATTTGGGGCAGGGGAGAAAGAGCAGCCTGCTGTCTCAAATGTTCAGCCCAGCCAACATGTGATGTAAGGAAAGGCAGGACATTCCATTTGGCTTTCGTTATCTCAGAGGCTACGCAAGTGAAAACTTTCTAGAGTGAAGTCAAATGTTTGAGCTTTCTCTCCCTTGAAGGGGAAACATTCAACTCTCCCCCCCACCTCAAAAAAAAAAAAAAAAGAAAAAGGGGGGGGGGAACAGGCAAGCTCCTAATTCCTGCCTGAAACTTCCTTTTTTTGGGGAGGTGGCACTGTTAGGAGAACCCCCAAAACGAAAACAGAAGCAACTTTTAAGTCCTAGTTAAGTTCACAGGAACAGCCTTGGCAGAAATCCCACCCCGGCATTGGCAACCTCACTGAGCCTTATCTGTACAATGGGAATATTTCATTCATGCCATCTGGAAAAGGAGAGAGGATGAAGCTGGGGTGAATCACTGTTGAACAAGCCATTTCCAAGCTGCTTCAGGCAACTGTGAAAGGCAAGTAAGCCAGGTCGCCTGAAAATAGGGCCAGGTGGAAGTGGTTCAAGGCAATTTTGGCCTTGGTTTAAAAAAGAAAAACCCATTCCTCCCCCCTCCCTCTCCCCCAAATATCTCAGTTGACCAGCTAAAAAAGCTTCCTCAGGCGTGCCCCTGTTAAGGTTTCCCCCTAACCTTTTCAGCTTGGGCTTGAGAAAGCAGTTGTGTGTGTCCATGAGAATGCACACAAGGCTTTGCATTTTGGTAGTTGCTGGAACAGTACCTCATGAATTAACCTCCAGTATCATAATACTAAGTGTAGTATTTCCAGTTTGACAACTTTCTAACCTCAACCTTACAAGTCCATGCTTCGCAAATGCCCAGGGGCCTGTTCTAAGCACCACTGGGACTGCTTCCTTCACCCAAATCCTACCCTTCTAGAGTGGGCACCCCTCTTCCCCACCCAACCCCAAGTGGGTGGGGGGAAAGAGACCCTAATAGAGAAGCCCACTGCTCACCTGAATCACTGCTGGTGGTTGGGGGCGTATCTTGGCTGAGCAAGGAAGCTGGGCACGGGTCAGGAGAGGCAGCAGCTTCTACAGCTTTGGGGGTCTTCTCCCCCAACGGGTAAGGGAAGACCACGGAGGGGTCAATGCATTCGGCTGCAGAAGCTCCCAGGTCTTGCAGGTAGGAGCTGCTGGTGCTGCTGCTAGGAGAAGAGGCAGAGCTCTGCGAGGAGGACAACGGGAGGCTCCCACTGCGGAGGGACAACGGGGTCCCCGCCCCGTCCCGTCGTGCCTGGTAAGACGCAAGTTTTTCTGAGACCACCTTCTGGAGTTTGGCAGCCGCTGAGCCACCGCTCCACATGCAGTCCTGGATGATGATGGACTTGACAAAGGCGTCATCGTCCGGATCGCAGATAAAACTCTGGTTGACCGCTTCGCTGTCCAGGAGCTCCGTCACCCTCTCCAGCTGGTCAACGTTGGAAGTGAAGCTGTTGGAAGTGAAGCTGCTGGACCGGCGGCTGGGCGAGAGGGGCGGTGTGGGCAGCAGCTCAAATTTCTTCCAGATGTCTTCGGACGGGGCGGGAGGCTGGAGCTCACAGCCCCGGTGATGGCCGGAGAGGTAGAAGTTCTCCTCCTCATCCTCGTAGTAGAAATAGGGCTGGATGGAGTCGTAGTCGTAATCGTACGCCCGGCTAGGATAGCTCGGGACTGTTAGGGGCATGGCTCTTGGAGGGTGCCTGGTGAGAGGGGGAGAGTAAGGGGAGGGGAGATGGTTAATGGGACAAACCGCTACCTCCCGCAACTCTATACTCTGCTGACAATAGAGCGCCCGTCACACAAAAAATCAAACCTCCCGCGCGGGAGAAAAAAGCAGGACGGCCACTACTCCGGAATTACTACCTCGCTTGGACAAAACACTCCGGCTGAGGTGGAAGCGCGCGTTCAAACCCACTTCTTCCAAAAGTATTTGGGAGCAATTCGGGTTCACCCAAAGCCAGAGGAAGCGCTTGCCCCGGCACCCAGGCGTCTGACTTGTGAGGGAGCGCAGCGCCACTCGCGGCATTGGATCGGAGCGCCAAGAGCGTCCAAGCCTTTCTCCCCCCCCCCCCCAACCCCTTGGCCAGGTGAGCGAGCCCGGGCACCCGTCGGCTCCGTCGAGGCGCGGACACAGCCGTTCCACAAGCGCGGCTTTTTTTACCGGGCGGCTTCGGCTACAACAACCGCCACCCCCTACCCACCTTCCCGAAGAGGCGCCACCCAGCGAGAATCAGGCTGAACTCCGGCTTCTTGCCCCCAGCGCTCCCGGGCGCTACCTTAAAAAAAAAAGCGAACAGCCAGGTGGGCAGCTTTCCAGCAGCGCCTGTCCGGGATTTACTCCCGGCTCCCGCCGCCCCAGCGGTGGTTCGCGCTCTTGAGCCGGCCCCGCTGTCGACTTTCGTGGCGCTCCGGCTCCGGGGAAACCTCCCCTTCCTCTTCTTTCCCCCTCCCCGCCTCTCCCAAGTCACTTCGCCTCAATCCCCCCCCCCACTTTCCCGGCAACCTCGTACAAGAGCATTTAGCACAACGCCCGTTCTCCCCTTGCAAACGGATCCGCCACCCCCACAACCCATCTCCTCTTTGCCCACCTTCGCCGGCCGCAGGGCAAAACAAAGCGAGAGTCTAAGGGAAGCCGGCACTGGAGCGCAAAGTCGGACTTGCGAAAGTCTTCCAAGCCCCGGAGGAGAGTTTTGCAACAAGCTCGGGTTTTTGCTCGGCTCCCTCCCGTCGCCTTTTCGGGAGAGGGACTCCGAAAGGCGGCATTTCTTAAAGGGGAGAGTCGCCTGCCGCTTCTTTTCGCCCGGCCGGATGGATTCAACAACCACCTTTCCCACCCCCTCCCTCCCTGCTGTTTTCTTTTCTTTCTTTCTTTTTTTTGGGGGGGGGGTGCCCCGAAATCGGAGCGAGCAAAGGCAAAGCAAAAAAAAAAAAAAAAGCCACCCGAAAGCCGACCTGGCTAGACGCTTCCAAAACTTACCGGTGGTTCTTTTTTTTTTTTTTTCTTCAGATCCCGGCCCTAAAGACTGGAGCAAAAATAATAATAGGGAAATAATAATAGGGAAACCCAAGACGGGTGCAAAAATAATAATAGGGAAATCCCAAGTCTTTGCAAAAAGACCACCCCGCTGACGGGGGTGGCGGCGGCGGCGAAAGGCAAGTTGCACCGTCTGTTCCTTCGGCGTCTCTTTAAACGGTGCTCGAAGAAGAAGGGGCGACGAGACTGTAAGTCCACAGCGCGGGCGTCTCCAGCTCCGAATTCCCAGGCTGGAGAGTCAAAGCCTTTTTTTTTTTCCCCTCCTTTTCAAAAACGCCGGCTCGGGAAGGAAAGCCAAGGGGCGGGGGAGCGGGGCTGCTTCGTGTGTGTGTGTGTACGCGCGGATCCCCTACTACTACGCTCGTATTTATGCTGCCCCGGCAATAAAAGCAAGAATAGCGAATAGCAAATATCAAATAGCAGCACCAGCAGCTCCTCCTTCCACCACGGTTGAAGCTCCGCTACGGTCCCTCCCACCCGTGCTGCCTCTGAGCTGCAGGACTCCGAAGCTTGCTTTATAAACCCTTAGCCGCTGCTCCGCCTTCCCCTTTTCCCGCCAACCGGGCCCCCCTCTCCCCTCCCTCGACCCCTCCCACTTCTTTCCCCTTTGTAGAAACAGCTTGGGAGTAAAAAGCTTGTAGAAGCAAACCAAGGCGGGCGGGAGTGGCGGGCAAAAAAAAAAAGGAGGAATAATAATAATAATAAAAATAAAATAAACACGCACACACACGGTCGCGCAGGGAAAGCTGGATCCCCTCCCCTCTTTATGTCTGTCTCTCTCAATTCTTTCCAACCCCCTTTCCAAAAAAAAGGAGCGGGCGACCTTGCAAAAAAGGGGAGGGGGCTTTTCCAAGGGGCGCTGCCGCAGCGAGAGAGACAGACAGAGAGAGAGAGAGAGAGAGGGAAGGAGGATTGGTTGGTTCCGGAGCTCCGGTCCTGCACTGCGATCCCCGGGGAGCAGCGCTCGCGTACCCACTGGGGAGGAGGAGAGGGGAGACCGGGGGAAGTCTAAACCGAGCATAAAAAAGAAAGACACGCGAGTGCGTGGAGATGCATCGGGCGTGGGGGGGGGGGGGGGGTTGCAGGGTTGCTGCTGCGGCACGACGCGGCTTCTCTCGGCCCCCTCCCCTCCGCTTTGCAAATGGAAAGCAGGAGGTGCGCCTTTGCCCGGACAAGCAGGGTAAAGTCGGCCGTATTTCCTTCCAACGCCCCGCTTTCAGATTAGGGGAAAGACGACCCCTGTATCCCCCCTCCCCCCATCTACCCAATCTGGGGATGGAGGTGGTGGGCGATTTGGGAGGAGGAATTGTATTGCATTGCCCACCCACCCACCCACCCTTAATTTTGCAATTCGGAGCCGACAGGCACCAAGTCGGCTTTTTAAAGCTGCCGCGCTGGGCTTCTCTTTATCTACGGAGGGCAAGCTTGATTTTTTAATCAATGGGTTTACTATGCAATTGTGCAAAAAAGAAAAGGTGCAAAAAAGCCGGAATCAGGGTGCGAAAGGAAGCGAGGGGCACGAAGCCGAGCTCTGCGGATTATTTTTTTTTTTGTTCCCACGACCTCCGCGCACTTTTATCAAACTGCTTGAGGATGGGTGGATGGAGAGTCAAAAAACACGCATTTCCCCGGGGGTTTGTCCTGCATTCGGGAGGAAAAGTTCGGTGCCGTTCACTCTGCGAAGTAACCTGGCGAGTCCAAAGAGCGAGACGGAACCTTGAGCTAAAGTTTGCCCGAGCACCTGTGCTCGTGGGAACGCGCAACCAACCCATGTCGCCGTTAACTCATGCCCTGGTCACCTCCCGTCTGGACTACTGTAATGCCCTCTACATGGGGCTCCCTGCGGGGAGCACCCGGAGGCTTCAACTGGTACAAAATGCAGCCGTGCGGGTGGTTACGGGGGCGTCGAGATACTCCCACGTGATGGCCCTCCTGCGCGAGCTGCATTGGTTGCCAGTGGCCTTCCGGGTTCGCTTTAAAGTACTGGTTTTGGTCTTTAAAGCGCTCCATGGCATCGGACCAGGATACTTACAAGACCGCATTCTGCCAGTAGTCTCCCACCGACCGGTGCGCTCCCACAGAGAGGGTCTCCTCCGGGTCCCGACGCCTTCTATGTGTCGCCTGGTGACCCCGAGGAACAGGGCCTTCTCTGTGGGGGCACCCGCCCTTTGGAACGGGATGCCCCCTGGATTACGAACGACCAGTGACCTGAGGGCCTTCAGACGTGACCTGAAGACCTGGCTCTTCGAGCAGGCCGGCCTGAGCTGACTAATGGGATTTTAAATGGGGTTTTTAGATTACTTGGGACGGGGTATGAAGTTTTATTGATTTTAATTGGGGTTTTTAGATTTGGGACAGTCTAGTGTTTAATTCTCTTTTAAATAATTTATACTTTGTCTACTTGCATTTTAGTTGGCTGTTCACCGCCCTGAGTCCTTCGGGAGAAGGGCGGTATATAAAACTCAGAAATAAATAAATAAATAAATAAAATAAAGGACAAAACGGTTCCAGGACGAAATTAAAAAAAGAAAAAACTTAAGAGCGTCCTCTCGGATCTGGAGAAGCTGCCTTCGCCCCGGGGCTCTTGAGAAAGGCGACGCAAAGAAAGGAGCTTTGGAGGTTACCGAGTTCAAAGTTTAATTACAGACGCAACTCTTACAATGTATATGCGGGGCGGGAAGTGAGGGGGAAGAGAGAGGGATTGGAGAGGGGATAATCCGCGCTACTTCCTCTCCCTTTCTTTAGAGGCGAAGGGATTAAAGTTGTCGGTCCCGGGGAAGTCAGCGCTAACTTGATTTCGCTGGGGAAGGAAAGGAAAAAAGAAAAAAAAAGCACCGGCTTTGCTAAATCCTTAGTAGCAAAAGCCGCGAAGGATTTGGTTTCACACAGTCGCTCTATAAACACCTGTCACGACCATTGGTGCTATACCCGTTTAACGGGGACACGAAGAAGAAAACAACGCCACCTCCAACACATACAAAAGGAGGAACCACCGATTTCATGCGAGCTAAAATCGGCTTCGAGCCGATAGGATCGAAGAAGGATCTTGTGCAAGGCGACTGGAGGAAGTCGAAACTCCCCCCCCCCCAAGGCATCTCCTTCCGATGGGTTTAATCTAGTCGATTACCCTGGAAATGGCCCCCGGGCCACCCCCTTCCTCCAGCCCCCCTACCCCCCCCCCCCCCCCCCAGGAGGGAAGCGAGCCCCTCTTGCTGATTAGATTTGCAACTTCGGGGTGGATTTTAAAATTTAAAGCGCTTTGCAAAAGAAGAAAAAAGAAAAGCAAGAAAAGGCGATCGCGCCCCCCCGAGGCCGGGCCCAGGGGCTTCGCCTTGCGATGGTATCGCCGACCCCTCCCACTCGCCCTTCTGCAGCAGTGCTCTTCCACCCGGCTTTTCCCTTCCCAGCTGACCGCGGGGCGTGTTATTATCAACTGTTGCTCCTTTTGTACAAGGTGTTACAATCGCTTTCACCCAGAGGGGTGGGGTTTTGCACGGAGGCCGATTAAGCCAGGCGGGAAGAGGAGGAAGCTTGGGCAGTCCCCATTGACTGCTGCGCGGTTTTTCCCCAGTTCAACGGACGCGTTCCTGGCTCCGATGCGCGTCGGGACGCCCGCCCGGCCTTTCCCACTCCCCGCAAAGAAACAAACCCCGCGTGTGCATTTCCCTCCCTCCCCTTTTATGCGTGGGTGCTTTCCTTTCCCTGCCGAGAGCTTTGGCTGGAAAAGCAACCGGGGTGGGGTGGGTAGATGTGGAAGGGACTTCCTTGCAATGGATTCCCACAGGATCCCCCACTTTGCGGGGAGGGGAGGGAGAAAGCAAGCTGCGGGTCAGCAACCCACGCCCTTGCTAGAAAGAGCCGCAGCGTTGAAGATTTGCGCAGGCTGCGTGGAGGGCTCGCCAGCGAAAATGAAGTTATCGCGCCCTCTAGTGGCGGCCCGCACATGACGGGCGAAAGCGAAGCGAGGGGTGTGGCGGCTCAGCGGCTGTCTGGACGTTGAGATACGACGGGCGAAGGGGGTGGTGTCTTCCAGCCGATCGACCCCCCCCCCCCCTTTTTAGGGTTTGGACTAGGGGACATGGCAGGTTTCCGGCCAGCCTCTTCTGCGACCGCTTCTGAAAACTCGTGGGGGATTTATTTATTTATTATTATTATTATTGCCATACCTTTGTGTCCCAGCATCTTCCATCCTTGCAGAAACTTTCTTAGGGGGGAAAAAATGTGCAAAAACCGCTCGAGCTTGTGGGTTTTGTTTTTGTTTTTCAGCGCATTTTGACAATTTAATCCTTGAAGGGCTTCTCTCGTTGGTGCTAATTCCCTTTGAGACGATCCATCGTTTTGATGGGGAAAGGATTTTGGGGCGAAAATGCTGTTTTGTGAATTTGCGCTAGCAAATGACCGTTTGCGCCAAAGGACTGGAAGCATGCTGAGTGCCACTGAAATGGCAACATTTTCCTGAAAAAACAACAACACACACACACACTGCTTTCTTGCCTCTACGCACTTAACACTGTGTTGTGCTATTCTTCTGGTTGTGCAGCCCGCCACTCACTTAATGTTCCTTCGTCTTAATGTCCTTTCGGATTGAAATGGAGCCTTCCCAGCATTAGTTTTAAGTCCTGAGCGGCTGTAAAATGGTGGCTGACCTGATTTTATGACCAGATATGCTGGGGTCGTTAAGCAAGGCAATGGTTTCCTGCGGTCGTGGCTTGGCTGAAAAGAGGGCCCAGTTTCCAAGTGCACAAAGCTTGGTCACATGACTGCAGGATGGGGGGGCACTCAACCCTCAGAGCATATGATAATCGGGTTGTAGGTAGCAGAACAGAAACAGAATAGCAGAATCAAAAGGGACCTTAGAGGTCTTCTAGTCCAACCCCTTGCTCAAGCAGGAGACCCTATACCAATGATGGCTAACCTTTTTGTTGTCGCATGCCGAAAGTGCTTGCACCCATAATGCAATGCACGCACAACCCTCTCCTGATTGCCCCACCCCCACCACATGTGCACTCCCCCTGCCCCCCTGCGCATGCGCATGCAACACCCATGCTCCCTCTGCCCTCTGCACATGCTACCCCCGTGTGTGCGTGTGAGACCCACCCCCGTGCCCCATTTTGGGCCTAGTAGGCCTCCCTGCAACCTGGGAACAAAAACAGGAAGTGGGGAGGGCTGTGTCAACTCCCCCGTGCCCCATTTTGGTCCTAGTAGGCTTCCCTGCAGCCTCCTGGGAGCAAAAACAGGAAGTGGGGAGGGCTGTGTTACCCCCCCTCTGCTCCCCGTTTTGGGCCTAGTAGGCTTCCCTGCAGCCTCCTGGGAGCAAAAACAGGAAGTGGGGGGGGCTGTGTCACCCCCCCCCCCGCTCCCCGTTTTGGGCCTAGTAGGCCTCTCTGCAGCCTCCTGGGAGCAAAAAAGGGGCACAGGGGGGCGGTGCAGTGCATTCCCCCCCCCTCGTGCCCCGTTTTTGGTCTAAGGAGGCTGCAGGGAGGCCTACTAGGCCCAAAACAGGGAGCACGGGAGGGCTGCGCCATTCCCCTGCATTCTGTGCTTTCCCACCCCCGCGCATACACACGTGTCTCCTGCATGCGCCCTGCCCCCCCCCATGCATGGCAGAGACCCGAAAATTAGCTGGCTGGCAGGAAGTGCATGCGCGTGTGCAATGGAGCTGAGCTGGGGCAATGGGTCGTGTGCCCACAGAGAGGCCTCTGCTGCCACCTGTGGCACACGTGCCATCATGGCCCGATACCATTCCAGACAAATGGTTGTCCAGTCTCTTCTTAAAAACTTCCAGTGTTGGAGCATTTACAACTTCTGAAGGCAAATTGTTCCACTGGTTAAGTCTTCTCACCGTTAGGAAATTTCTCCTTCGTTCTAGGTTGCTTCTCTCCTTGATTAGTTTCTACCCGTTGCTTCTCCTCCTGCCTCCTAGCTCCACTGTAATTTTGAAGAGTCACTAAGTGAGTGGTTTTAAGTCGAGGACAATCTATCCCTGCAATAACCATTCCAGTTTTTATGAGTCAGAAAAGTCAGGGAGCTCTAGGAATGAAGCTAGACATATTACGCTGCACTGAAGCATATGAACGATCCTTAGCTGTAGGATAGGTCTTTAACATGGCTAAACCTGCTGTGCACAACATAAAAAAGAAGGCAAATGGGTTTTTTAAAAGGGAAGGAAATAATAAAATGCAGCTTTGAGTTGTCTTCTTTGTCTGCCTAATATCCAGGGACTCTGGACATCCCGATGGAGAAAATGTTTTCCAATGTTCATGGAACAGGACGAAGGCAGAATCCGTGGTTCATGAAAGTCAGACTTACGAACCAGGCTCTAAAATTCATCCCAAATGCCACTAAGATTTAGTGGCATTTGGGCCACTAAATCTCAAACTCGGCTATGCCACGCTGGTTCAGTCCCTGGCTTTATGTAATTTTTTATGACTGATTTTTTTTTTAACAGCTGCTTTTTCCTATTTTTTTCTCAACAAAAACCCTGTGAGGTAGGCTGGATTAAGAGGAAGAGCGACAGGCCCAAAATCACACAATGTTCTTGTACAGGTAGTCCTCAACGTACACAGTGATGGGATTCAATATTTTATACTACCGGCTCTGTAGTATGTAGTTTTGTGGGTGTGGCTGGGAAAGCATACTGCAAAATCCCCATTCCTTCCCCACCCCCTAACCTGCTTTCCAGCTCTCTTCTCTTGTGCAGGGCAACAAAATTGGATTAAGCTGATCAGCTGGGACTTAGAAGGCAGAGAATAGATGGGGGTGGGCAGTGGTGGGATTCAAAAAACTTTACTACTGGTTCTATAGGTGTGGCTTGGTGGGCGTGGCAGGGGAAGGATACTGCTTAATCCCCATTCCCTCCCCACCCCCCCTAACCTGCTTTCCAGCTCCCTTCTCCTGTGCAGGGCAACAAAATTGGATTAAGCCGATCAGCTGGGACTCGGGAGGCAGAGAATAGATGGGGTGAGCCTGTCAGAGGCGGTATTTGCCGGTTTTCCAAACTACTCAAAATGTCCGCTATCGGTTCTCCAGAACGGGCCAGAACCTACTGAATACCACCTCTGATGTACGACCACAACTGAGTCCAAAATTTATATTGTTCTAAGGGAGACATTTGTTAACCGAGCTTTGCCCCATTTTACGACTTTGCTTGCCACGGTTCTTAAGCGAGTCACTGCCGTTGATAAATTAGCCACCTGGTTGGTTAAGGGAATCTGGCTGTCCCATGGACTTCGCTTTGTCCAACGGTCACAAAGGGGCATCACGTGGCCTTGGGACACAGCAACGGTCGTAAATATGAACCAGTTTGCCAAGCGTCTGAATTTGGATCACGTGACTGTGGGGATGCTGCAAAGGTCATGTGAAAAAGCGGTCATGTCACTTTTTTTTCAGTGACGTAGTAATGCGAGTCAATTGAGAAGCACCTGAATTTTGATCACGTGACCAGAGAGATGCTGCAATGGACATAAGTATGAAAAAACGTGTTAAGTCACTTCTTTCAGGGCCGTTGTAACTTTGAACGGTCACTAAATGAACTCCGAAGACTTCCTGTAGCTGGGAATGAGTGAAGACCTGAGTCTGCCTGTGTCATTCAAACATTTTAAAAACTTGGCTCCTACTTTTCAAGACGAACCTCCCAATAGGTTTTTATGCTGAATATCCAGTTGGGCCCATTTTTGCTTTTTAAAAATGTTTATTTTATTTTTTTTAAAAGTTGGCAATTCCGTATCAAACTCTTAACTAGATTCAAGTTCATTTGGAAGCAGAGCTATTGATTTCAGCCTGCTTTGGAGTTCATCTTGCTTTATTTCTTGTTTTATAGCCCCGGTGGGTTTGCAAAATAACATTTAACATCTCTGTAATTTTTCTTTTTCTTTTTTTCTCCTTTTTTCCCTTTTGGAAAGGAAAGTTGTCTTTTTTTTAAAAAAGACATCATTACTTACATAGTAAAAGTAGCAATAAAATATATATTTAGCACACAAGAGTTTATTAGAATAAAAGTCCCTTTCCTCAGAACAATTGGACATTGTTATTTTTTTCCTTTGTCTAAAAAAAACACCCATTTCCTCTTATTTTTTTAAACATTCTGAATTATTTTTGTCTACTGTATTAATTTCAGAGATAGATTACCAATTAACCTCCTCCTTTTCTTACAGAAATCCCATGATTTAATTAGTGGTGTAACACAGAATCATAAGGGCTGGAAGGGCCTTAAGAGGTTCTCTAGTCCACCCCCTGCTTAAGGGAGGAAACTTATATCATCCCTGTCACAGGGTTGTCCAGTCTATTTTTGAAAATCTGCAATGACAGTAACCGGAAAAGTTGGAGTAGATAGAATAGAATATGGGAATATAATAGAATAGAATATGGAATAGAATAGAATAAGGGGATGGGAATAGAATAGAATAAGAGAATGGGAATAGAATAGAATAGAATAATGGTATGGTATGGTATGGTGTATAGTATAGTTAGTATAGTATACAATAGGATAAGGGAATGGGAATAGAATAAATACTGTAGAATAGAATAGAATAGAACAGGATAATAACTTTATTGTCACTTTGAATGCATACTAATTGGTACACATTAAAGTGAAATTTCATTGCATACAGCTCTCAAAGGCTTTCCACCTCTTAATATCCATTATATAATGTAACAGAATAAATAAATACAGATAAATTCAAAATTATGCATATACCCACACATATGTCACAGAGAAACAACACAGTCTATTTCAGATGTATACATATATAAAAACGAATCTTGCGAGTTTACCAGATGGATGGTTAGTAGTGACTTCCAATTTGTTCCCAATCTCAAATTCAGGTTTAGTTTACTATTTTAGGTTTACTATTAATCTTCTCATCACTCCTGATCATCCATCCCCTCCCACTTGTGACTCTATGACTGTAACTTTGTCGCTTGTATCCTTACGGTTTATATCGACTGTTTCCTATTATGATTCGATTGCTTATGACTATCCCTATGACTATCATTAAGTGTTGTAGCTTATGATTCTTGACTCTTGATGAATGTATCTTTTCTTTTATGTACACTGAGAACATTTGCACCAAGACAAATTCCTTGTGTGTCCAATCACACTTGATCAAGAAAGAATAAAGAATTCTAATTCTTCATCTAGTAACCATTCAAAGTTACAATGGCACTGAAAAAAGTGACTGGTGACCGTTTTTCACACTTATGACCATTGCAGCATCCCCATGGTGACATGATCAAAATTCAGGTGCTTGGCACCATATTGGTTCATGCTTATGATGTTTGCAATGTCCCAGGGTCACGTGATCAACTTTTTGTGATTTTCTGACAAGCAAAATCAACGGGGAAGCCAGATTCACTTAACCAACCATGTTGCTAATTTAACAAAGACAATGATTTGCCGAGCAATGGGTGGCAAGAAAAGTCATAAAAATGGGGCAAACTCACTTAACAAAATGTTTCACTTAACGGCATAAAGTTTGGGCTCCCTTGTAGCCGTAAATCAAAGACTACCTGTGTTGAGGGGTGTAAGTTATTGTAGTTTTACATTTAAAAAAAAATATAGAATGAATATTAACCCATTATTACATAGGCTTGTTTGTACTTTTTCCAGAGGTTCTTCATTAGAAAAAGTGCAGATTACAGCAACAAAGATGATTAGGGGACTGGAGGCTAAAACATATGAAGAACGGTTACAGGAACTGGGCATGGCTAGTCCAGTGAAGAGAAGGACCAGGGGAGACATGGTAGCAGTCTTTCAATATTTGAGGGGCTGCCACAGAGAGGAGGAAGGGGGATCAAGCTATTTTCTAAAGCACCTACAGGCCAGAGAAGGAATAAGGGATGGAAACTGATCAAGGAGAGATTCAACCTGGAAATAAGGAGAAACTTTCTGACAGTGAGAGCAATCAACCCATGGAACAGATGTTGCCTTCAGAAGTTGTGGGAACTTCATCATTGGAAGCTTTCAAGAAGAGATTGGACTGTCAATTGTCAGAAATGGTGTACGGTCTCCTGCTTAGGCTGGGGGTTGGACTAAATGGCCTTCAAGGTCCCTTCCAACTTTGTTAATCTGTTATCTGTTAACTTGGTTTAATATGTTGCATTTCTCCTGTATCCTTTTGCCTTGCTGACTGGGAAGGAGATATATATATATAAAAAAACATTAGGAATTCGTGAAGGAAAGACAGAAAATATTTCCAGTCTCCTTTCTGGCTTCCTGGTTAGGAAACGTTTTGTAACTTGGGAGATAAGGCTTCCCAATTATTCTGCCTTTCTTATCCATGCCTCAACTTCTGTCTAGCTGTCCCTTCCTTTTTTCCAAGGTTTTTATCTTAGTCCTTTGTGTGGCAGGCACAGTGGATAAGATTTTGAATGATAATTAAAATCATTAAAAAAAAAAAACAATGGCTGGCTGGGGAATTTTGGGAGTCGAGGCCCAATGCATCTTAAAGCCACTCAGAAAAGCTTCTGCATTAGAACAAGGAGTTTGTGAAAGGTAACTCTTATCTAAATAATCCAACAAGCCTCCCCTCACCCAACAGAAATGCAAAGGAAGCCCCTTGGCTTTTAGTTAATGAGCTGTTGTAACCAAGAGGCTTTGTCAGAAGAGTTGTCAATCTTCAGAAGATGTTTGTTTATTTATTTATTTATTTTTATTTATTTATTTGACAAGCAAGTATTAGATAACAGATATATAATAAGTAACATGATTCCGAATCCATGAAATGGATGCGAATAAGAAAAAAAGAAATAATGGGACAGGGACGGTAGGCACGTTGGTGCGCTTATGCACGCGCCCTACAGACCTCTTAGGAAAGGGGTGAGGTCAATAGTAGACAGTCTAAGGTTAAAGTTTTTGGGGTGTGTTCCCTATTATGCCATCAGCCCTTCCATGAAATGATAGGATAGGATGGAGTGGAGAGTGGAGCGGAGCGGAGCGGAGCGGAAAGGAAAGGAAAGGAAAGGAAAGGAACTGAATGCAGAATGGAATGGAATGGAACGGAACGGAACGGAACGGAACAGAACAGAATGGAATGGAACAGAACTGAATGCAGAATGGAATGGAGTGGAGTGGAATGAAACAGAATGCAGAATAGAATGGAATGGAGAGGAGTGGAGTGGAATAGAAGAGAAGAGGAGAGGGGGAGAGGAGAGGAGAGGAGAGGAGAGGAGAAAATAGACTTTATTGTAACTTTGAATGTATACTAATCGGCGTACATTAAAGTGAAATTTCATTGCATACAGCTCTCAAAAGGTCATCACCTTCAAATATACACAGACATGAAAAAATTATGCATGTACCCACATATATAATATGACACAGAGAAACAACACAATCTGGATGTCCATGGCAAGAAAAACAAAACCTGTGAGTTTTTATACTCTTTTAGCGCATGCAAAGTATTCTCACACCGTGTGTGTGTGTGTGTGTGTGTGTGTGTGTGTGTGTGTTTAATTCCCTTTTCCCCTCCAGGAGTTTCAATGCCAGCGCTTTCTCTGGTTTGATCTTTCTGGACCTTTCTTTAATTTTCTATTTTCTTTTTCCTGTTTGTGTTCCATTTTATTTATTGTAATTTCTGATCCATCGTGAGCCGTTTAGGTTAGGGGACTCATGCAAAGAACAAAGCGAGGATCTCGACTACATTAAAAAGCCATAAATCAGTTCTTCCCGATAAACCGCTGCTTCAATTTACTTAAAAAGGGAAAGAAGGATAATACAAGTCATGGATGACTTGACTTCACATCTGGTTATTATGTCTGTTTTTTTTCCCCCCCTCTTTCTCTTTCATTGCTTGGTTGTTGGGAATCACACATTTCTCGGTGTATTGCAAGTGTTGGGAATCACACATTTCTCGGTGTATTGCATTTTGGGGTTATATGTGCATGCGTGCTTTGGGCACTCAGTGCTCAAAAGGTTAGCTCTCGCTGTCCTAGGGAAAACAACCCCAAAGATATTGAGAAAAATATTTATTATAAATAAATATATATTATAAATATAAAGTCCTTTTCCTTACTTTATAAAATACGTTCTGGGGAGTCCTCAACTTACGACCGCAGTTGAACCCAACATTTCTGTTGCTAAGCCAGACCGTGGCTAAGTGAGTCTTGCCTCATTTTACGACATTTCTTGACACCGTTGTCACTGTGGTTGTTAAGTTGGTCACACGGTTGTTAAGTGGATCTGGCTTCCCCATTGACTTGGCTTGTCAGAAGGTTCGCAAAAGGGGACGACGTGCCCCCTGGGACACTGAAACCGTCATAAATGCAAGACAGTTACCCAGCTTCTGAATTTTGATCGTGGGACCATGGGGATGTTTCTAGAGTCATAAGTGTGAAAATGGTCCTATTGTAAGTCAGTTTTTTCAGTGCTGTTGTAACTTTGGTCACTAAACGAACTGTTGTAAGTTGGGGATTCTCTCTCTCTCTTTTTCTCTCTCTTGTTTTACTGTAGAGAATGGAGAAGTGTAATTCGTTCATATCATCGTTATAATTCTACTAGCTCGATATCCGTACTTCACTACGAAACTATGTGGTCAGGCTTAGTTTTTAGAGAGGAAAATAAGGGGAAAAAATTCTGCCGACCAGCATCCATCAGTATTCACCTGGCTAGCGTCCTGTCAGTGTGTGAGAGAGTTGAGGGCTGTTTGGAAACTGAAACAGTATTTGCTGTGTGAGCAAGAAGGAGACAGCAAGGAGCCTGGGTGTGGCTTAGCTCAACTGTCCTGTCCTAAAGCTGGTTGGTGCTCTGAAACTGAAACTGAAACTCCTCTCCTCTGCTTGTGTTTTGCCTTTGGAACAGATTTCTTTTCAGGTAGGGAGAACTCCTTAGCATCAGAGCGTGTTAATAATAATATACGAAATGCTAATAGAACAGAATAAGGAAGAGATCAATTGTTAGATGTGTTTTTATATTATAGCATGTATGGCAAAATAACTGCTAGGAAAGTTGCACTGTATTCAACTGTTTTAATGTTTATTCAATTAAATAATAATCATAATCATAATCATCATAATTATCATAATGCTCTGATGGTCATTTTGAAAAATCATTTCTTAGTGAGCACCTAGAAGCCAAGAGGAACATACAGGTACGTGCCAAATTTCAAGTTTGTAGGCTTTACAGTTCTGGAGATTTTGTGATGATGCGTAAGTGGTATTTTGCTTTTATATATATAGATTGATCAATGATTATAGTGCTTTAAATTGCAATTGGCATTCTAAGCTACTGAACTCTTAAGGAATTGGGGAAGGGTCTTTCTCCATTTTTATAGACGAGAAGAGGAAGGCAAAAATTTAACAGAAGAAAGAAACATCAGTATTGTAGTGAAAGAAATCAAGTCATATATTTTGAACGTTGTGTTTTTCTTGATGATGGACGGTAAGCTCTCATTTTCAGGAAAAAATACCAGAGGGGAAATACTGGAGGGGAAAAGAGATGTTGGAAGGCATATCCTTCTGAGTTCAATTCCAACTGGGGAAAAAGACACTGGAATCATGAAAGTTGCTTGGAAAGATGGTTTATTGATGAACAGGATGGGTTCCTGGGCAGGAAAAGAGCAGAGACGCTGAGAGTCTCTGGGTTTTATGCCTCTCCGGCCTTTGAACTCCCTGGGGCACATAAAGAGTATCCTGACTGGTTGATGTCAGAGGTCAAAGCTAGCTTTGTAGGTTGTCTATGTGCTAAGTTTGATTGAAACTTGGTGTGTGGTGCAATGAAGGGCAATGAAATGGCTCTGCCTGAAGGAGGTACATCTTTGTTATGTAGAATAGACAGGCCCAGGCCTTAATGTCCCATTAACAAAGGTGGGAGAGGGGGCTGAGTTTCTGCCTCTCTGAGTTTCTACTTCTCTTTTAGGGGAAATATTCTGCCTTTTTAGTATATCCTAAAATATTTCATTTTTTCTAGGAGAGGGATGGGTTTTAACCTCCAACAGAGAGAAGGGGAAATAAATTAAATTTAGAATACATAATTTGGCCAAGTAAGTAGACAAATTATCTGGATTTGAATATTTATTAGCATTTCTGTTTCTGATCTTTTATTATTTTCATGGACGTCTTCCTTTGCTATCTTGAGACAAACTTTGCTGTTCTTTGGCGTGCAAGTTCTTTTTTTGAATTGTGATGACTGTTCCCAGAGTTCAATTTCTTTTGACATTTTGGGAATGATTTGTAATTATCTTAGGAAATATCCCATCCCCTTTTTTCCCTCTCTGTTTTTCCTCTTCCCCTCTGCCCGACAAGTTTCTGGGGGAAGAACATGTTGTTTTTACTAGTGCTCCAGTTTAAGAGCTGGTGGCTTTTTAGAAATTAAGAAAAGGAGCCACAAGTCACTGCTTATTGCTATAAAATATCATTGGAATAAAGCAGAAAGTAGTTTGTAAGAGTAAAATTGGTTATAGTAGTGATAATGAGAAACTCTTTTCTACCTCCCTCCCTCCCTCCCATCTCTCTTTCTTCCCTCTCTTTAATCTTCCTTCCTTCCTCCCACTCTTCTCTTTTTCATCGTTCCCTCTCTTCCTTTCATCCCTTCTTCCTTGCTTCTAATCCTTCCTCTTTTCCTTCCTTTCTTCCCTCCTTTCCTACCTCTTTCTTTCATCATCTTTCTCTCCTTTGTTCCTTCTTCGGTCTGTCCCTCCCTCTCTCCTTTTATCCTGCTGTCCTCCCTCCCTCCCTCCCTCCCTTCCTTCCTTCCTTCTCCCTCCCTTCCTTCTCCTTCCCTTCCTTCTCCCCTCCCTCCCTCCCTCCCTTCCTTTCCCTTTCTTTCTCCCCTCTTCCCTCCCTTCCTCCCTCTTTCTTTCATCCTCTCCCTCCTTCCTCCCTCCCTCCCTCCCTTTCTTCCTCCCTCTCTCCCTCCCTCCCTTCCTCTTTTGTGGGCAGAGTCCTGGCTGCAAAGTCTCTACCTGGTAACAACAGCCGACTTATTTTGTCTGTCTTCCCCATTCAGTCATATAAAGAGCTATAAAGAAAGACAAGGGCAGACTAACCTCTAAATAAAAGATGAGGTAATTTTGGAGGCACATTAGAGTTTTATGTGTATTGTGGCTTCACGTTGGTTCTTTTTCTTCGGCTTTTGAGATATATACAGGCCCGTGGAGGACTGCTCTATCTCCAAGCCAGGAGCTGTCACCCAACATTTTCCAGTTTATGGCAATTCTCTCATAAAATGTGAGCATTTGAGAGTCAAATAGCCAAGAAAATGCCATGCGTAGCAGTGCAGGTTGGGAGATAACAAGAGAAAGGAGAGGTGTGTGTTTCCACACACCCCGCTCTTTCCTTTAAAGCTGTTGTGGCTCTCGCCAGAGCATTATTTTTTTATTGTGCTGTAAAATGCTTTCTGAATAAAGATGATCAAACTGTTGTATATGGGTATGGGTAGTAAAAGAAATATGTTTCTCATGCCTTAGAAGAGATGCGTTCAGAAGACATCACCGGAAAATTAAAAATGGCTTCAGGAGCAATAGAGAAAAAGGTGGGTTATAAATCAGAATTTCTTCACTTGTGGCTCTCCAGCGATGCTGAACTTCAACTCCCCAACCCCCCCTGGCAGCTCCTGCCTAAGGATTTTAGGAATAACCCTTATTGAAGTCTGGAGAAAACTCTGCTGGGACGAACCCACATGATTAAAAACAAATCTGGAGATAACACTGTGTTTTTAGAGCTATGTTTCTCAACTCTTGGCAACTCTTAAGACGTGGGGACTTCAACTCCCAGAATTTCTTTTCTTTTTTTTCCCCTCCATGTGTTACATGTGCACCTAAAATGGGATGCGACTTTGGTTGGGTGATGAGGGCTACCCTTTTGACTCCTTTGATTTGTTGGAAGAATTATCCTTCTGGGTTCAGTTCCAAGTGGGGAAAAAGACACAGGAAACATGGAGGCTGTCTGGAAAGATGGTTTAATGGTTGACAGGACCACGTGGCTTGGAGTTCCAAAGTGAAAAGGACAATCACATGCTTCAAGATGTTGAGTGAGGGAAAAGAAGGGCGAAGAGGCTGAGAGACCCTTAGTTATATACCCTCTGTTGGGCCCCACCTTAGTATTTCCTGTTCCTGTGTAAGAAATGTATCCCATTGGCTGTCAGACTCCCAGGCGCGGGGGGGTCTTAGTTGGATCACATGGCTTCACCTGAGTGCTGGCTGATGTAATCTTCCCAGACCAGGTGGTGAGATGGGTAGAGGCCTTTGTTATATAGAATACTCTGGCCCAGGCCTTAATGGCCCACCCACTAACAAAAAAAGGGAGGGTGAGCTTCTGCTTCTGAGGTGAGTTTCTGCTTTCTGAGTTTTTAACTCTTTTTAGGGGAGATATTCTGCCTTTTTAATATTTCCTAAGATATTTCATTTTTCTAGGAGAGGGGTGGGTGCTAACTTCCTACAGATTCATTCAACGCATCCCACCAGTGGACGCCCCTGATAGAATAAAGATGAAGCCCAGGCAGAATAAAAGCAGCCCCTTAAGTTCCTATAGTAAAGGTTAGGATGAAAAGGAAGGTGAAGGACCAATGATAGCTTGGGCCAGAAATTTTGGATAGAATGTTGAACTAGAAGATTGGGAAAAAAGTGGAACAAAAAATATACTTTAAACAAAATCTGCTGCATATAAAGAAAAAAAATATAAGATGTTTTACCATTAGCATTTAGCCCCAACAAGACTTGCAAAGATGTATCCAAATTTAAACCCTAATTGCTGGAAATGTAAACAAGTGCAAGGTACCTTTTTCCATGTCTGGTGGCTATGTCCGGAATTTAAAAAATACTGGATCAAAATACAAAAATGGTTAACCCACAGCCGAATAGAATTGAAGCCTGAATTGTTTCTCCTGGGGATCATTAAGGGAAAATATCCCAAAAAGATTAAATACTTGATTATATGTATTATCACGGCAGTGAGAATTGCACTAGTGCAAGCTTGGAAAATGGCCACTATACCAACAGATTGTTTAATAATCCGTATTATTTTTGAGTGTGCAGAAATGGATAAACTCCCTACAGAATTAAACAATAAGGAAGACTCAGAATATTATTCAATTTGAAATAACTGGTATCAATGGATAGATAGTAGGAATATGAAACATATAGATTAGAAATAAGATATAAAATTTGTATATGTATATGATTAATTCAAAATGGTTGAAATGTATGAATATTTGAAATGTATGAATATAGCTATATAGAAAGGGCATAAAATGGGGCAAAACATCACTTGACTAGTGTCTCACCTAGCCACATAAATTTTGGGCTCAATTATGGTCATAAGTCAAGAATTACGTGTACATTGCATTACATTATTATACACAAAAATGACAGTATACACAGCAAACGAGATAACTATGCTGGGTTTCGTGTCACAAATCACTAGTCGAACACTTCTCAAGCGTTTAGACTGCGTGATGTATCGATGGATTATGTGAACAGATCCCAGTATTCTGCAGCTGACCAATGGTGATCTTGTCAGCGCCAATTGTTTTTAAGTGCTTGCCTAGGTCTTTAGGCACAGCATCCAGTGTGGCAAGTACCACTGGAACCACCTGCACTGGTTTATGCCAGAGTCTCTACATTTCGATTCTCAAGTCCTGATTTCTGGTGATTTTTTTCAAGTTGTTTCTTGTTGGTTCTGCTGTCACCAGGTATGGCAATGTCGACGATCCACACTTTTTTCTTCTCCACAATTGTGATATCCGGGGTATTGTATTCAAAAACTTTGTCAGTCTGCATTACATCATCATCATCATCATCATCATCATCATCATCATCATCATCATCACCATCACCATCATCATCATCATTAAAATGTTTTTATTGAGGTTTTAAAAATACAAATCTCACTTATATTTGTAACATTTTGGCATTGACAAATACATGTCTCTTATATACATTATTATATACATACCTACATTAACACTCTATTAAGGCATCTTGCTTTATTTACTATAATTCTTCTTCCTAATCTCTATATCTATTTTTTAGCCATTCATACCATTTATCCCATATTAAATAATATTTCGAATCCTCCTTGTCTTTCATTTCCCATGTGAGCTTGTCCATTTCTGCGCAATCCAATATTTTTTGTATAACTAAATCTTCTGATGGGATATTAGCTCCTTTCCATAAGTGGATTACATTATTATTATTATTTTCAATTTCTATATCTCAGTCAATGACTCTGGTGGTTTACAACTCTTTTAAAAGTCATTGGTTGATAAGGCCTGATCTGCCAAGAAGTTATTCATTCATTTATTGTTTATTTATTTGTATTGATACTGTATATCACATTGATATTCCCCCACAGTGATATGCAAGCTCTTAGCTTTCAGTCAACTGGAATGAATTTTTTGAGAAAAATCAAGCAATTCTATCAGGGTTTAGACATTGCCACAAGGTTTGGATAAATGAGCAAAATATTGCTTGTTGCATCCTGTCATTATCATTACAATTAGTTGTCCCCTTGATTAGATTAAAAAGAAGAATTTCTTCTCAAGGAATGCTGATATTCAGAACGTGGAGCCCTACATATTGTAGTCCAAGCCAAAGTGGTATTGTAGTGACATCTGATACTGCTTTGTGATATAACATGCATTTTTTGCATAATGGCATCTAATGATAAGACTAAAATAACGTTAACACAGCCTTTAAGCACCCAGTCACCATTTGTGATCCTTTGTGAAGGACTCGCTGTTATCAGTGAGATCCTGATTGAGATCCCAAAAGCAGGAATTTCAAATTGGTTGAACAATGCTGCTCTTTTGTCTTAACCATTTGCTGCATGGGTGGGTATGTCAGCCAAGGAAATCTGTGACTCTGGATTTAATTTCATTTGAACCCATCATTCCCCATTGAGAACAGGGAATCCTTGATTTATAACAGGTTGTGCAATGATGGTTTGAACTTACAGCAGCCCTGAAAAAAACATTAACTTAGGGGCTCAAAAAAGTGAATAATGGATTGACCTATTCTCCAAAGCACCAGAAGGCAGGACATGAATCAATGGGTGGAAACTCAGCAAGGAGAGAGGCAACCTAGAACTAAGAGGCTTCCTGAATAGTTAATCAGTGGAATAGTTAATCAGTGGAATAACTTGCCTCCAGAAGTTGTAAATGCTCCAACACTGGAAGTTTTTAAGAAGAAATTGTATAGGTTTCCTACTTGAGCAGGAGGTTGAATTAGAAGACCTCCAAGATCCTTTCCAACTATTATTCTGTTCAGATTAACAGAGTTGGAAGGGACTTTGTAGGCCATCTACTCCAACCCCCCACTCAAGGAGACCATACACCATTTTTGACAGATGGCAGTCCAGTCTCTTCTTGGAAGCTTCCAGTGATGAAACTCCCACAACTTCTGAAGGCAACTTCTGTTCCATTGGTTGATTGTTCTCACTGTCAGAAAATTTCTCCTTATTTCCAAATTGAATCTTTCTTTGTTCAGTTTCCATCCATTATTTCTTGTCTCCTTTGGGTGCTTTGGAAAATAGCTTGCTCCCCATTCCTCTCTGGGGCAGCCCCTCAAATATTGGAAGACTGCTATCCTTTCTCCCCTGGTCCTTCTCTTCACTAGACTAGCCAAGCCCAATTCCTGCAACTGTTCTTCATAGGTTTTAGCCTCCAGTCCCCTAATTATCGTGGTTGCTCTTCTCGGCACTCTTTCCAGAGTCTCAACATCGTTTTTTATAGTGTGATCAAAACTATTCCCTTCTGTTATGGAGGTTTTTCACACTTACGACCATTGCCTCATCCCCTCAGCCATATGATCAAAAATTAGCAACTGACTCATATTCATGACTGTCTGCAAAAGGGTGCTAAATGTTTAAGTAACCCCTAAGAGATCCGATAAGCAGCAAACCTGAGTAAATAGAATTCAAGCTCCATTCTCCCTCCCTCCATCCTCAAAATCTTCCTGTATAATCCCATTTATATAAAGGCTACCCCTGCCTTCAGATTAAACCCAGAGTTGTAAGGAGTTGAGTTTATCTCTTAGATAACTTTGAAATGCAAACTATACTTAAGCTATCTTAGAGGAAGCACTGTTCTTGAGTGGGCAAACCCAACATGCAATTTTCCTTCTAAGATATCTCTCCTTAACCCTGCACAGCCTATAAAATAGAGGATAAATATTTCAAAGAGAAAGAAAAGATGAAAAGAGCAAGCAGAGGAGATTGAGATTATCACTATCCAGGCCACTCTCTATGCTAGGAGGTCTTTAAATGAATTGGACTTCATTTCCCAGAATTCCTAGCTGGCATTGATTTTGGAAATTGAAATCAAGCTTTCCTGGAGGGCATTAAGTAAGGCAAGGCTGATGAAAAGGTTCTTTATATAGTTATAAGCAGTAAAAGGGCCTCTAAAATATTTTAAATGACATTTTATATTTCCACCAGCCTACATGTCTTTAAGCAGCTGTTTTGGTGGTTTAAAAATCACAGTAGGACAGGCCCAGAAAGCAGGCAACCTACCAAGATAAATTTATATTTATATGTCTTTCCTTCTGAAATATAACAAGGCACTTGGCTCGACAACAATAAATTGTGCCATAAAAAAATTACAAAGCAATAAATGCCACTCAAGTTAAAATTAAAAACACACACTAAGAACAGCAGCCCTGAAAATATGATTGTTTTTCTTTTTCTTTCTTTTTTAAATAAAAGCTTCAGGGATAGAGGAAAAAGACCAGATATCAGATAGCTGAAGAAACAATCAAATAACCATTTTATGTCATCCAAAGGATTTCCTAGAGAGAAAAGTTTTCTTAATGTCTTAATGCCTAGAGGTCTCTCTGGAAAAACTGCAAAATTAGCACAAGAAAGTGAAAAGGTTTAATTTTAAATGCAGCATCCTTTTTATTATCTTCACACCGGATATCCAGCTGGGAAAGAAGGCGAATACCAGACTTTTATCAGTCTTTTGAAACATGCTGGAAAAATAATAGGCATCAAGTCTTCCTGGTATGAAGCTCTGAAACATGTGCTTATTTGATCTGATGCAAACAATAATCAGGAACCGTATTTGAGAGCAATTTTGCAATCGTTCTGGTGCTTTACACATCAGGAGATCCAGTTAGACTACCATACTGTATTATTTTTGAGCTATTTTAAGGATGAGAGCAAATAAATTAGCCATTGCTAGTCATTGCGCCTCTGCATTGGGTGTGATTGAATCATGCAATTCATCCCGTATCTGAGATCCAAGGAAATTTTAGAAATAGAAATAGAATAACAGAGTTGGAAGGGACCTTGGAGGTCTTCTAGTCCAACCCTCTGTTTAGGCAGGAAACCCTACACCACTTCAGACAAATGGTTATCCAATCTCTTCTTAAAAACTTCCAGTGTTGGAGCATTTACAATTTCTGGAGGCAAGTTGTTGCACTGATTAATTGTGCTAACTGTCAGGAAAATTCTCCTTAGTTCTAAGTTGCTTTACTCCTTGATTAGTTTCCACCCATTGTTTCTTGTCCTGCCCTCAGGTGCTTTGGAACAGGGGTCGCCAACCTTTTGGACCTCAGGGACCAACAAACTTATAATTTTAAATCCCGCGGACCAGAGACCCTGGAAAAATCCCCAAAAACATCTGCAGGAAAATTCCCCACCTCATTTTCCTACCGATCGATCATTTTTATTTGGGATCGCAGGATTCCATCTCCAGCTTCGTTCTTGGGGGGGCGGGGGGGAGAGAGAGAGAGACTTTTGGCGTGATGCAAGGAAAGCAGCAGAAGCAGCAGAAGTCTTTCTTTCTCTCCCCCAAACTCCACCAGAAATGAGTCTTTGCAGCCTCTTGGAGCAGGATGCCTTGCAGGGTCCCAAAGAGTCATTTCTGGCGGAGTTTGGGGGAGAGAAAGAAATACTTTTGCTGCTTTCCTTGCGTGCAGCCAAAAGCAGAAGAAGAAAGAAGTGGAAAGAAGCAGCCCAGTGGCCAGGCCAGGCGCGTGAGGCAAGTTTCCCCCTCCACCCTTTCCCCCCTCCCCTCACTACCTCGTGTTGTTCGCAATGCAAGCGACAAAAGCCTTGTGTTCCCATGGGCCATGTAGGCAGTGCAGCCTCGTATTCCCGCATAGCCTGGATTAATTGCTTTGGGGGTGACATTTCTCTGCGGACTACCAAAATTTTCTCATGGACCACTGCTTTGGAGAATAGCTCAACTCCCTTTTCTTTGGGACAGTCCCTGAGATATTGGAAGACTGCTATCGTGTCTCCCCAGTCCTTCTTTTCATCAGAGTAGACACACCCTATTCCAGCAACTGTTCTTTATATGTTTTAGCCTCCAGTCCCCTAATCATCTTTGTTGTTTTTCTCTGCAATCTTTCTAGAGCAGGAGTCTTCAAACTTGATAGCTTTAAGACTTGTGGACTGCAATTCCCAGAATTCCTCCTCCAGTCATACTAGCTCAGGAATTCTGGGAGTTGAAGTCCACAAGTGTAAAACTTGCCAAATTTAAAGACCTTGATTCTAGAGTCTCAACATCCTTTTTTTAACATCATGGCGACCAAAACTGGATGCAGTATTCCAAATGTGGCCTTACCAAGACATTATAAAGTGGTATTAACACTTCATGTGATCTTGCTTCTATCCCTCTGTTTATGCAGCCTAGAACTGTGTTGGCTTAACTACTGACTGGGCACAGTGAATTTAGGTGAAGGGGAATGACTACTCCAAAGAGATTAGTGAATAAATTTTCAGAGGTTGGATATCTTGTTATCCTATATCTATTTGGATCCACGCCAATCGGGCTTCAGGCCCGGGCACAGCACAGAGACGGCGCTGGTCGCATTGGTGGATGATCTCTGGAGGGCCCGTGACAGGGGTTATTCCTCTGTCCTGGTCCTCCTAGATCTTTTGGAGGCTTTTGATACTGTCGACCACAGTATCCTATTGCAGCGGCTGGGGGGGTTGGGGGTGGGAGGCACCGTTATGCTGTGGTTCTTCCCCTTCCTCTCTGACCGCTCGCAATTTGTGTTGGCAGGGGGGCAGAGGTCGGCCCCGAGGCCCCTGGTTTGCGGGGTGCCTCAGGGGTCGGTGCTCTCGCCCCTCCTGTTCAACATATATATGAAGCCGCTAGGTGAGATCATCCGTGGCTTTGGGGTAGAGTTCCATCAGTACGCTGATGACACCCAGCTGTACATCTCTACCCCGGGCCACCCCGATGAAGCCGTCGAAGTGATGACCCGATGCCTGGAGGCCGTGCGATGTTGGATGGGGCGGAACAGGCTTCAGCTCGACCCATCTAAGACTGAGTGGCTGTGCTTCCCGGCACCCCGATACAGCCGGCTGGTTCCATCGCTGGCTGTGGGGGGGGAAATTCTTGCCCCCACAGAGAGGGCCCGCAATCTGGGTGTCCTCCTGGATGTACGGCTGTCATTGGAAGATCATGTGGCGGCCGTCGCCAGGGGGGCTTTTGGACAGGTCCGTAGGATCTACCAGTTGCGACCCTTTCTGGATCGGGATGCGCTTCGCACGGTCACTTCCGCCCTGGTGATCTCCTGCCTAGACTATGCCAATGCTCTCTACATGGGGCTGCCTTTGAAGAGCATCCGGAGGCTCCAGTTGGTGCAGAATGCAGCCGCGAGGGTGGTAATGGGGGCACCTAGGGGCTCCCATGTTATGCCACTTCTACGCGCGCTGCATTGGCTCCCGGTGGCCCTCCGGGTGCGCTTCAAGGTCTTGGTCACTATCTTTAAAGCGCTCCATGGCTCGGGACCAGGTTACTTGCGAGACCGCCTCCTGCCACCATCGGCTTCCCACCGACCGGTACGCTCCCATAGAGTGGGCCTCCTCGGGGTGCCGCCGGCTGGACGGCTGGCGACCCCGAGGGCGCGGGCCTTCTCATTGGGAGCACCCCCTCTCTGGAATGAATTACCCCCGGAGGTAAGGGCCGCCCCCGATCTCATGGCCTTCCGTCGGTTGCTCAAAACGCATTTATTTCGGCAGGCCGGACTGGCCTAGGGGTTTTTTAAATTTTAATCGGGTTTTAATCTTTTTAATACTTGCTTATATTTTATTAGAGCCATATTGTATTTCAGTTTTTAAATTTTAATATTTTATGTTGTCTCATATTTTGTACCTTGTATATGTGTTTTTATTGGCTGTTCACCGCCCTGAGTCCCTTCGGGGAGAGGGGGCGGTATATAAATCAAATAAATCAAATAAATAAATATTAAAATAAATCCTGTTATCTTCAAAATCAAGAGAGAGATCAATGTCTTTTGCTTGGATTCAGCTGAAGCAGAGCTGGTCCTCAAGAGTTTGGGAACGCCGCCAGATTAAAATAGGAATAATTAAAGCTTGCCGTTTTAGTATAGCTGTTTTTCTAGGATGTATATGTATGCAGGTTTTTTTGGTAGACTATCATTTCAGTCAACAAGGATCCCCATTTATAATAATAATAATAATAATAATAATAATAATAATAATAATAATAATAATAATAATAATAATAATAATAATAATAATAATAATAATCTAATTGGGTAAGCACAGCTGTTCATGTACTAAGCAATGGGATTCATTGAACTTATCAATCAGTTAAGCTGTGTTATACAGTACAAAAAGAATGGATAAATTGGGATTAGAAACACAGAAAGAGTATTAATGCAAGATGCAATTAACATGATAAGCGTGCTATTTTGGAAGGCAAAAATCTATATGCTGATTGGTTCAGCTACTGCAGTGGTTCTTAACCTTTTTGAAAGAATCACTCCCTTGAGCCACTGAGGAAGTTATCATCGCTCCCCTCCCCCAACATAACCTCTCAATAACTGGGAAATAATTCTTCAATTTATGTGAAATGGGGGAAGGGCGGGGGGGACTTGCCGTTAGGAGTGCCTGCGGGCAGCCATGCCTCACTCCCAGCCGCTCCTAACAGGCAATCATGGCGGAGTGCAGAGAGCTCCCTACTCCCGCCAAGTACCTTTGCTGCAGACACGAGACCTTCGGCGCCTGCCGCTGTTGCTTACCCTTCTGCCCATGCCGCCGCTGCGTTTGGAGCTGCCGCTTCTGCGTTTGGAGCACCGCCGCCATGCTTGGTGCTGCTGCTTCCACATTTGGGGCACCGCTGCCATTTGGAGCACTGCTGACACACCAAACATGCTCCAAATGTGGCGGGGGTGCTCCAAACGCAGAAGTAGCAGCTCCAAATACGGCGGCGATGCTCCAAAGTTTGGAGCACCGCCGCCGCATTTGGAGCTGCCACTTCTGTGTCTGGAGCCCCGCCGCCATTTGGAGCACCCCCGCCACGTTTGGAGTGTGTTTGGAGCGATGGCAATGCTCCAAATGGCAGGAGTGCTCCAAACGCAGAAGCGGCGGCTCCAAACATGGTACGAAAAAAGTTTCAAAAGTGTCCCCAAAACCTCTCGCTCCATCGCCCCCATATCGCCCCCCTTCCATTCTGTCGCCCTCACATCACCCCTTTTCGTTCCATCGCCCCCCTGAAAAACAAAATCACCCTTTGGGGGGTGACATCGCCCGGGTTAAGAACCACTGAGCTACTGCAAACTTCAGGATTGTTGGACAGTCTAATTACTGATGGTCTTCTGATGGGGGTCTTGTTAAAGTTTTCTGGAAGTCTTTCTCATTAGCTCAGATAACAGAATATCTTTTCTCCCTTTTACTGTTTTGGATTTTGCAACCTAGGTATGATACACATCCTCACACTGAGGAAATCTCTTTCTGAAATAACTTTATGTCAAGGAGAGCATGCAGGGAGATTTTGGTTTGACTGTCCAACTCTCTCTAGGTGTTTGCAGCCTCTTTGGTTTCTCATATTTCCATTAGAACATAGAATTAAGAGAATTGGGACCTTGGAGGTCTTCTACTCCAACCCCCCTGCTCAAGCAGGAGACCATGTACTGTTTTAGACAAATAATTGTCTAGTCTCTTCTTAAAAGCCTCCCGTGATGGAACACCCACAACTTCTGGAGGCAAGCCGTTCCACTGGTTAATTGTTCTTACCCTTAGAAAATTTCTCCTTAGTTCTAGGTTGCTTCTCTCCTTGATTAGTTCTATCTGTTGTTTCTTGTTCTACCTTCAGGTGATTTGGAAAATGGGTTGACCCTCTCATTGTTGTGACATCCCATCAGATATTGGAACATTGCTATCATGTCACCCCTAATCCTTCTCTTCATTAGATTAGATATATCCAGTTCCTGCAAATGTTATTCATAAATTTTAACCTCCAGTCCATGAATGAATGAATGAATGAATGAATTCTTTGTTGGCTAAGTGTGATTAGACTCTCAAGGAATTTGTCTTGGTGCAAATGCTCTCGGTGTACATAAAAGAAAAGATACATTCATCAAAAATCATAAGGTACAACACTTAATGATAGTCATAGCTGTTCTTCTCTGCACTTTTTCCAGTGTTTCAACATCTTTTTTTAATATTGTGGTGACCCCAACTGGATGTAGTATTCCAGGTGTGGTCTTACTAAGGCTTTGTAAAGTAGTACTAATACTTCACGTGATCTTGATTCTGCCTCTTTTGTAATGCAGTTTAGGATTACATTGATTTTTTTTTTTTTTTGGAGTCTGCTGCACACTGTTATCTCAAGGGATAATGAGTTCTTCTCCCAAGAGGCTTTTTCATGAATGGTTCACTGACAAAGGACAATCCTGTCCCTGAAATGACCAGATGATCATTCCTAGTCAAAAGAAATTTGTAGGGAGGTGTCCCAGGTGGGTTATTAGAATCACACCAACCAGGATGGCATAAGAGAATAGAGAATACCTTTATTGTCATTGCATTCCACAAATACAATGAAATTTGAAAGCTACTCCAGCACAGTGCCCCAAACACCACATCACAATCACACTACAGAGTATTTAAAAATTAAAATAATTAAAATAATAATAATTAAAAGCCTAGTCTAAAATCTATCTAAAACATTTAGTAAGTTAAATAGTTTAAAAATACCGCTATATACATAGGACTAAATCATAGATGCGCTGTTTGATTCAAGACAATTATTGCCTTGGAAAAGTAACTGGAAACGACAGATTTAAGAGCATATTTGTAGCTCAGGGTTGAGCTGCTGACTCCTTGGCACACTCTGAACTTGGTGGTTTTCTTGCAGATATTTCACTACCGAACTACATAATATCATCAATGCGCTGGTGATGTTACCTAGATTGGTAATGAAATGTCTGCAAGAAAAGCACCAAGCTCAAAGAGCAACATATGACAGATTTCCCCAAGGTACTGTATGTACCGTATATATGAAACAAAATTAAAAATTTGAATGAACAAAATGAAAAAAACTAAAGTGATAGAGACAATAGGCACATTAGTGGACTTACACTCCCTTAGGAACCTCTTCAATATGGGATGAGGTTCACAGAAGTTAAGTTTGAATTAAGGTGGTGAAAAATGTCCTTCAGACCAGGGGTTTCCAACTTTGGCAATATTAAGCCAAGCAGACTTCAACTCCCAGAATTCCCCAGCCAGCTTTGCTTTCCAGAATTCTGGGAGTTGAAGGCTTAAAGTTGCCAAGCTTGGAGATCTTTGCTTCAGATGTTTGTACTACAACTCCCATCAGAACCCATCTGGAAAGGCAACAAAGCTGGCTGAAGGGTGGAGAAATTATATTGTGAAATTAACTTCTAAATACAGTATAACTGTACAGAAAGTCCTCGACTTATGACTACAATTGAGCCCAAAATTTATGATGCTAAGGGAAGAATTTGCGAAGTGAGATTTGTCCCATTGTATGACTTTTCTTGCCACCTTTTGTTAAGTGAGTTGCTGCAGTTGTTCAATTAGTAACACCGCTGTTCAAGAAACCTGGCTTTCTCATTGGGTTTGTTCCTCAGAAGGTTCACAAAAAGGGATCAAATTACCTCAGGACACTGCAATCGTCATAAATATGAACCAGGAAATCATCATGGGACCATGATGGGGATAGTGCAAAGGCCGTAAGTAGGAAAAATGGTCATCGGTCACTTTTTTCAGTGCCATCGTAACTTCGAAAGATCACGGAATGAACTGTCATAAGTTGAGGACTACCTGTAAACAATAAATCCATGAGACCCAGTTTGGTGCAATGGTTAAAAACACCAGGCTAAAGCTGATACCTATTTAATTATACATGTAATCACAGCAGCAAGAATGTTATTTGCTCAAAATTGGAAAGCAAATGAAATTCCAAGTGAAGATGCTATGATTGAAAAGATTTTTTAATGTGCCAAAATGGATAGGTTGACACTAGAATTGAAAGAACAAGATAAATCAGAATATTATAAAATATGGAATAAATTTTATTATTGGAGGGACGTGAAAGGGAGTTTACAAAACTGAAATAAGAATCTAAGATGAAATAGAAATGAGGTGAGAGACTTTATACCTGAGGTATAAGAATAAGAATTAAAACGGTACAAAGCTTAAATGTATATATGGATATAAATGTTTATATCTTTTGATCTTTTCCAATGTAAAATGTTTTGTCTGAAATGTATGTCAAAGAAGACCACCACATTCAATATTTTTAATGTTTATTTTCAATAAAAAATTAAACAAACAAACAAATACCAGGCTAGAAAATGGGAGATGGGGAATTCTAGATTTGACCTTGGGACAATCCCTCCACCTTAGCCCTAGGAAAAAGACAAGGGCAAAGTACTTCTGAAACCTTTCAAGAATACCTGGTGGTCATTGATCCAAGAGCTGATCTTCAGCCGCTGACTGAAGCATCTTATGTAAACATTCCCACCATTGCTTTCAGTGGTGGGATTCCATTTTTTTTTACTACCAGTTCTGTGGGCATGGCAGGGGAAAGATACTGTAAAATTTCCATTCCTACCCCACTCCAGAGAAAGGAAACCAGTGGTGGTATTCTATTGGTTCGGCCCGGTTCTCCCGAGCCGGTAGCAGTGTTGAGCAGCAGAGACCGAACCGGTTCTCCCCGCCGCTCTGCTGTTGGGCCAACCCACCTGCCCGGGCTTCCATTCTCAACTTTATCTTCTACTTTTGAAGCGCACTGCTTTGCGCAGCACAGCAGAATGCTGCGTGGCAGCTGCTGAGGCGACCGGGAGAGTGCAGGCTTGCAGGACATGAGTTGGAACACCTCTGCGCCTGTGCAAAGTGTGCATTTGGTACACACGCACACGCAAAGTGTGTGCACGTGCGTGAAGTGCACCCACCAAGTGCACTTCCAAGTGACACCAACCAAACCAGTGGTAAAACTTTTTGAATCCCACCACTGAAGGCTACTTCAAATCTCCATTCCCTCCTCACTCCTGAGGGAAGTTGACTGCAAAATCTCCATTCACACTAACCTACTTTCCAGCTCCGTTCTCCTGTGCAGGGCAACAAAAGAAGACCCAGCTGATCAGCTGGGACTCGGGAGGCAGTGAAGAGATGGGGGCGGGGCCAGTTAGAGGTGGGATTTGCCAGTTCTCCAAACTACTCAACATTTCCACTACCGGTTCTCCAGAACTGGTCAGAACCTGCTGAATACCACCCCTTGTGCAATTCAGATTCTCCCCTACTACATTATGTGGATATTGCTATTCCCTGCAACAAGGGGTCTCACTCAGTTGAGTTGTGTGGATGTTGGCTTGGGAAGTCCTGTGAATGCGTGGCACTATTTCCCATACGCATCCATGGGAAGTTATGCCTGATGTCTATTTCTACCAAGATCCTGAAGAGATTGGAAAAGAAGAACAGGCTGCAGCTGATCAAGCAGTTACCAAGGAGGACTTCCAGGGTGAATGGACAGCCCCTGCCCCTGAATTCACTTCATCTCCACAACTGGAAGTGTCTGACTGGTCTGAAGAAGTGCAAGTGCCTTCTGTCCCTGTACAGCCTTACCCCCCTGAGGACTGGAGTTCACAGACTGGCTACTGAAGACTGATCTGCAGCCCCCATTACTCAGGTTACTGAGTAGGTTGATACTGCCACACAATGGTCCTGATTAAGCAATAGCAATTCGAGAATTACAGTTGAAGAATAAAATATCTTCCTTGTTAACTAAAAAATAAAATAGAATACTACAAGGACTTATCCAAACTGCCACCTGGAATCAACACCAACATGAAAGCAGTTGTGAACAAACACATACTACTTTCTCGCCTTCCAAACAGAGGTGACACTCAGCAGGTTCTGACCAGTTCTGGAGAACTGGTAGTGGAAACATTTTTTCCCCCTTTCACATCATCCTGACAGCACTCAAGGAGAATCAATTTCTTCCCATATCAACGGTGGCAAGAAATGTCATAAAAAGTGGGCAAGACTTGCTTAACCACGGTCTGGCTTAGCAACAGAAATTTTAGGTTCAATTGTGGTCGTAGGTTGAGGACTCCCGGGAACATTTTTAAAATAAGGAAAAGGATTTTGTTCAGAGTATTGCAGCATAAATTCAGCACCTGAAAAGTAAACACAGATGGCTGAGGCTTCATTTAACTTCTTTATAAACACATAAAGTAAATTTTACAATACCAGTTGTATATTTCTCCAACATAGAGCAAACTCAAACGGAAGCAGACACGGTACAGGTTCAGAGCAGAGCTCTAGTTTTCAGCAAGCAAGCAAGCAATTTAGTTTCTCTTTCACTTTTGAGCTGAGCACAGAATAGAGATAAACCAGGCCCAGATTCTCTCTTTAAGTTTCAGCCCTCAATTCAGCTCTCATGGGCTGACCTTGGTACTAAGCTCTATTCCAGTTCAGGCATATACTCTGACAGACTTTATACCTGTAAATGGATCAACACAAATAGGGTCACACAAATAAATTCTTTTCTCAATATCAATGGCAAGAAAGGTCATAAAATGGGGGCAAAGCTGACTGGATACATTTCTCATTTAGCAACCTAAACTCTGGGCTCAACTGTGGTTGTAAGTCGAGGACTGCCTGCCTCACAACATCCCTCACTTTTATTCTACTGCACCCCTTGCTTCTTCACCTACATTTTAGGGAGTTTTAATTTGGTCCTATTTCCCCCCATCCTTCATAGCTAGGATTTTCTTGCCAGTCCTATGGAACATATGAAAGAAATGTAAAGTGCATCCCTGAGCTACTTGGATATACGCTGAACAGTGGTGGGATTCATTTTTTTTTACTACCAGTTCTGTGGGTGTGGCTTAGTGGGTGTGGCTTGTTGGGAGTAGCAGGGGAAGAATACTGCAAAATCCCCCTTCCCTCCCCACTCCACTAACCTGCTTTCCAGCTCCGTTCTCCTGTGCAGGGCAATCAAAGAAGACCCAGCCGATCAGCTGGAACTCAATGGGAGGCAGAGAAGAGATGGGGGCGGGGCCAGTCAGAGGTGGTATTTGCCAGTTCTCTGAACTACTCAAAATTTCCGCTACCGGTTCTCCAGAACTGGTCAGAACCTGCTGAATATCCACCTCCGGCGCTGGGCATCTGTCTCGTGCACCGAAATCCTGAAAGGCAATTGTGCAAAATGCAATCGTCATGATGTTGCAAAGGGTTTACAAAGAATAAACCTTCCTTTTCTCCATTCGCTCTGCTCAGTTTGAATACGATGTGTGTGTGTGTGTGAGCGTTTCTACACACATGCGCCGCCTTGACTTGTTCGTTGCTAGGAGACTGAGATTGCAGCACTGGAAAGCTCACAAAGGCAGCCAACCTTAGAAAAACACAAGGATGTGTGCGAAAGGAAATAAAACGGCGCAAACTTTGTATTTTTTAAATAAATTGAGCTGTTTAAATAAGCCACGTATAATGTTGTTTAAGCATCCCTAGACTTTCCAAGCATCTAATATATGCATTTATCTCTGTATTTCACCCCTCCACCTCTGTATTTTATTCCTCCATCTGGTAAGAACTAACAAACCTACTCTGCTCTGCAGGATTGTTGCATGACTTGTAACAGTCATACAACAACCCTGCAGAGCAGACTGAGTCTGTTAGCTCTTACCAGATGGAGGGGTGAAGTACAGCCTATCCACACACCTTTATGAATGGTGTGAGATACGGATCTTACAGTATATCTCCTGTTCTGTATCCTGTACAGTGGTAGATTTTGTCTTCTGTACAGATGCAGATAGATAAACTCCGCAAAACATCCGTAACAAAGTACTTTTATTGGTTCATCAGGTATCCTCATAACTCACATTTGTGATGAAGTTCTTCTTTAATGACCAATCCTTTGCATATCTGTCTTGTAGGTAAAAAGATGGTTTATCTCCTATCCTTTTTCTCCCATCTTGTAACCATAGAAGTAAAACAGTTACCACGAGTCTGTGAGTTCAGCCAAGAGTGAGGAAAACTCCCGCAACCCATCAAGGGTCAATTTAGTGACCAATCACGATTACAGATGCGGTCACGTGACATGGACTACATTTCCCAGGATACCTTAACTACACTCACTATGATGCATTCCCTTAAGGGGACAGGTCACAATTGCTACCTAACTATCCAATTCCCATACACTGGCTGGACAGCACATCTCCACTTAATTACTTGTAGACTAGCTGTGCAAAAAAGGAAAAGCGACTAAGACTGAAAAGAATTAAAATTCTTTCATCAGAGATGCATATCCTAAACAGTAATTGTATGTGTGTGTGTGTGTGTGTGTGTGTGTGTGTGTGTATGTATATGTATATACTGTCCCTGTCCTAATGTCCCCTTTTATTTGTACCCTTTTCATGTAATCATAATCATGTTCTAATTATATATGCTTGACAAATAAATAAATAAAATACAAAATAGATTTTTTTAAATATACAGTAGGGGATTGTCTCACTAACCAGTGCAAAGGGTTGATTGAGTGACTCAACCATTAACATATATCCAGCCATTCTAGCAATCAATCTTGAGATACCTTTTTGGAATAACAACCCCCTATGTATCTCAAAGGAAAATGAAGAACTAGCTGGTTTGGTGATGTTTCAAATATGTATTATATTTGAAAATTGCTGAAGAACTGATATTTTTCTGGACTTCAAAAATGGAAACAACCACAAAATATCATAAAATATCACTTTGACATTACTGATTGGGAAGATTTTAGAACAGATCACAAAAAAAAACCCCAGATTTGCAAACACCTTGAAAACATCAGCAGGGGCTTGTTGTCAGATCTTGCCAGACTAGTCTTAATTAAATTTTTGATTGAATAACTTCCTCAATAGATTGTGGGAAAGCTATAGACGTAATATATCTTGCTTTAGCAAAACATTTGATAAAGTACAGCATGACTTGGTGATTAGAAAGCTAGTTAAGGGTATATAGAAGGCCATAAACAATCAGACTCATCTCTGTGTACTCCAGTTTTCTAAATAGAAGGTGTCCTTTGATTTTTGTCCTTAAGTGACTCTTCTGATTTGTTTGTCTCACTAAAAGTTGCTATTTGCTTGGTTCCTCTTAGGATAGGGATATCTGACGCTAATAATAAGCAATGGTATCTTGCAGATAACAATCAGAAAGAAACAATGCTAATCAAACAGTCCTAAAGGAAAAATGTTCTTCTCTATTTTAGTATGAAACTTATAACTGCCTCCATAGCTGGCAAGAAAGTTGACAAACAGAATTATATTATAACAAGGAAGGGAAAGAGAAGGGAAGGGGAAGGGAAGGGAAGGGAAAAGGGAAGGGAAAAGGGAAGGGAAAAGGGGAAGGGGAAGGGAAGGAAAAGAAGGAAAGGAAGCAGCTGACTGAATAAATATAGAAAGGAAGGACATGGATTTAATCTTGAATTTACATCTATTACTACATCTGTACCATGAGGTGTACACCTACACACATAATTCCATGGTAATCATACTGTAAAACCCAAGTGATCTGAAAGGCGGCTCTTTGAATACTTGTTACTTAGTAAATAGAGGTGCGAAGTACAGTTCAGGTGGCCTTGAAACCTAGCTCCATTCACAGGGAGCTTAGATTCTTCCCCTTCTCCTCCCACCTTTTAATTTTCCAAAGGGTTGTGTAGCTGATGGCCTCCTGTTAATCTGTGATGTTTTAAAAGTAACAACGTATTAGTGAGCAAAAGCAATTAAAGCTTGGGGTAATGATCAACGCTGGGAAATGATTGGCATGGATTAAACAGAATTTAAAGAGTAATTGCTTGCAAACCAGCTCCACAAGCCGGAATGTTAAATACTTTGAAATTAGATTGGAAGAAAGAAAGAAAGAAAGAAAGAAAGAAAGAAAGAAAGAAAGAAAGAAAGAAAGAAAGAAAGAAAGAAAGAAAGAAAGAAAGAAAGAAAGAGAGAGTAAAGGAAGGAAGGAAGGAAGGAAGGAAGGAAGGAAGGAAGGATGGATTTGGGAAAAAAACTTCCTTCCTTCCTTCCTTCCTTCCTTCCTTCCTTCCTTCCTTCCTTCCTTCCTTCCTTCCTTCCTTCCTTCCTTTCAAATAATTTGGATGTTCTATTTTTAATCTTTCTTTAAAGCCAGTAAACATTTGTTTTCTGGCTTTAAAGAAAGATTACAAGTAGAAAAGTTTGGGCTGATTTAATATCTTTTTGTCTGATTACATTTTTTTAGGGTAGCCATGGCATTTTGCCTGCCATTTTGACTTTCTGTATCATTCCAAGGCCTAGGAAGAATTCTCTTCTGATGTCTTCCTTTGGGGTGGAATAGAAGTGTGGGGAAAATAGAAAGGCCACAAGTTATGCGAGATCTGATTGCACAAAGAACAACAGGGACTTGCCTATCCACACAACCATAATCGTGGCCACCTCATCACTCAAACACATGGTTGCTGAGAACTTCACTAACTGGTTGGCCCTAATCCTGGTGGCATTCCATAAAAGCTTGAAAACATTGTGGTTTTCCCAGGTCTGAGGGTCAGAAGGTTAATTGATACTGTGGGATCGGTGTCTATTTTACTGCTGATTCATGTTATCCTCAGTTGCCATTATCATAATTTAGTTGTATCCAAGTCCTATGTCAGCCTTTCAGACAAATGCATCCAACAAACAAAACAAACAAATTTCTTCTCTTCAAGAAATTTATGAAACAAAAAATTCCTTTCCTTTGATTGCATGGCACAGCCTTGAACAAACAAAACATCTAGAGGACTTTATTTTCCTAGCATTATCTGCAGCTTCGGCTGCAAAAAAATAGCTCCCTACGTGCCTTTTCTCTTCAAATGCTGATGTCCTTCTGATGCTTTTGTCTACGGAGATTCTCAGTCATCCAGGTCACGGTTGTCCCAAAGGTGCTTTTTTCAAGAGGCAACTGGACTTTCTGGTTTTTCTTTCTGAAGACGTTTTGCTTCTCATCCAAGAAGCTTCTTCAGCTCTGAGAAGTGAAATGTCTTCAAAGAAAAACAAGGAAGGCCAGTTGCCTCCTGAAATAAACATCTTCTGATGCTTCTCTCTCTCTTTCTTACTGTCATATTTTAGTGGGAAAAAATGCTATGTGGTCACTAGTATCACTTTACAATGCCTTTTTAAGACCATATTTGAAGTATTGCATCTGTTTTTTTGGTCACCACGACATAAAAAAAAAGATGTCGAGACTTTAGAAAGAGTGCAGAGAAGAGCAACGAAGAGGATTAGCGGGCTGGAGAATAAAACATATAACAAACAGTCGCAGGGATTATTTATTTATTTATTTAAGTACTTTTATACCGCCCTTCTCCCGAAGGACTCAGGGCGGTGCACAGCCAATCATAACCCCAGTACACTATACAAAAATTAAAATGAATTAAATAATTTAGGCTGTTTTAATTTAAAAAGTTTAACCCTCCCCCATAAATAATTAAAAACCCCAAATATTCAAACCCAATTAAAAACGAGAGACAAAGGTTAAAATCTTGTGTCAGCCTAGGCCAGCCTGCTCAAAGAGCCAAGTTTTTAACGCCCATCTGAAGGCTCTCACGTCCGTGTTGGTGCGTATCTCTGGGGGCAGACTATTCCAGAGGGCGGGGGCCCCCACAGAGAAGGCCCTACTCCTGGGGGCCGCCAGACGGCACATAGAAGCCGACGGCACCCGGAGAAGGCCCTCCCTGTGGGAACGCACAGGTCTGTTGGAGATCACCGGCAGGTAGGCATGTCTAGTCTAGTGAAAAGAAGGACTCAGCCTGATGATAGCAGTCTTCCAATATCTCAGGGGCTGCCCCAAAGAAGAGGGAGTCAAGCTATTCTCCAAAGCTCCTGAGGTCAGGACAAGAAGCAATGGATGGAAATTAATCAAGGAGAGATGCAACCTAGAACTAAGGAGACATTTCCTGACAGTGAGAACAATTAACCAGTGGAAGGACCTGCCTCCAGAACTCAATGTTTTAAAGAAGAGATTGGATAGCCATTTGTCTGAAATGATATATGGTTTTCTGCTTGAGCCAGGGGTTGGACTGGAAGACCTCCAAGGTCCCTTCCAACTCTGCTATTCTCTTGTTTCTTTCAGGAGAGGAATATCTGAATTACTCCTTTCCTCCTTGGAATACAGTCTGGTCCTTCTGGATTTTACTTCACAATGGATATAGATAACCAACTACCTATTGTCGGTTGATCCTGTCCAAGAATGTTCCCTTTCTGGAAGCATAATACAGAACAATAGAATTGAAGATGCTTCTTGGTTGAGAAGCAAAAGACCTTCAGTGGGGCAGTGGTTAGAGTGCAGTACTGCAGGCTACTTCTGCTGTCTGCAATTTGGCAGTTCGATTCTCACCAGGTTCCAGGTTGACTCAGCCTTCCATCCTTCTGAAGTCAGTAAAATGAGGGCCCAGATTGTTGGGGGCAATAGGCTGACTCTGTAAACTGCTTAGAGGAGGCTGTAAAGCACTATGAAGCGATGTATAAGTCTAAGGGCTATTCCTCCCTCCCTCCCTCCCTTCCTTCCTTCCTTCCTTCCTTGTGACTAGAATGCAGTATTGCAGGCTAACCCTGCCCACTGCCAGCCGTTCGATCTTGACCAACTTGCTCAAGGTTGACTCAGCCTTCCATCCTTCTGAGGTGGGTAAAATGAGGGCCCAGATTGTTGGGGGCAATAGGCTGACTCTGTAAACCACTTAGAAAGGACTGTAAAGCACTGTGAAATGGTATATATGTCGAAGTGCTATTGCTATTGCTAACTGAGTTCACTGCCAATATTTTGAATCTCCTTCCATCCTTCCAACATCAGTAAAATGAGGACCCAGATTATTGGGGGCCAATAGGCTGGCTCTGTAAACCGCTTAGAGAGTAGGGGCTGTAATAAGCATTGTAAAGCGGTATATAAGTCGAAGTGCTATTGCTATTTTCCAAGAATTTTTAAAAAAAAAACCCCAAGAAAGTCCAATTGTCTTTTGGAAAGAACAACAGGTTATATTTTCCCCAAGTGACTGTAAAATCCTTTTTTGGGATGGCTTCAGCGTGACTCTTCTAAGTGTAGTCATCTATTTTTGAGAAGGCTCCCGCTGAGCTACGATACTATTAATACCGTCTTCCTTTTCATTGCATCTTCTGAGTGGGATGCCTCAGCCTTTGTCTGTCACCTTTTATTGTGCGTGAACTTCCTGCCGAGGAGGTTAAAAAGGAAAGGAAAACATTACTACAAAGGTCTCTCCAGGAATCTTGGAAGAGCTTCCGTCATTCACAGTGTTGGAATCGTCAGTGAGATGCCGGTTGGGCCAGGATGACAGCGGCTCTCTCTCACTCTCTCCGATTTCTTTGCAGCCTCCAAAATGACAGAGCTGGACTTCTTTTCCCTTTTGTAGAGATTACAGCTCTGCAGATGTTCCTTTTATGATCCCTGGAACAAGAGGGTCTTCCTGCGGAATCTTTTGCATTATATTACCCATTGCAAATGGAGGAGGGAAGATTGAGAAGATCCCATTGCAGCTTTCTTTCTTTCTTTTCTTTTCTTTCTTGCTTTCCCTGTTCTTTGTCTTCCTTTGCTTCTTTCTTTCTTCTTTCCTCTTGTCTTCATCTTTCTTTCTTTCTCCGGCCCCTTCCTTCATCTTCTTCTTTCTTCCTTCCTTCACTCTTCTTTCATTCCTCCTGTCCTTCTTTCTTTTCTCTCCCTCCCTCCCTCCCTCCCTCCCTCCCTCCCTCCCTTTTTTCCTTCCCTCCTCTCTCCCTCCCTTCTTTTTTTCGCTGTCCCTCCTTTTCCCTTCTATTCCTCCTTCCTCTTCCTTTCTTTCCATTTTTTCCCTTTTCTTTTAACTAATTTTTTTCTTCCCTTTTCTATTCTTCTTCTTTCTTTGCTTCTTTCTTTCTTTCTTTCTTTCTTTTTCATTTCTTTCCTCCCTCTTTCCTTTCCCTCCCTCTCCCCTCCCTTCCTTCCCTTCTTCTTTGCTTTCTCCTTTTCTTTCTGTCCCTTTCCTTTCTTTCCCTTTCCTCCCCCCTTTGTTTTTTTTCCTTTTTTCCTTTCCCCCTCTTCACTCGTTCCTTCCTCCTTCTTTGCCTTCAAGCTCTTTTCTTTCTTCTTTCTTTTCTTCCTTTCCTTTTTTTTTGTTTTTTTTTTTTCATCGCTCCCTCCCTTCTTTTCTACTTTCCTTCCTCCTTCCTACCCCCTTCTCACTTCCCTCTCGCGTCTTTTTTCCTCCCCGCTCGCTTTAGCTGCTCTCCTCTTTCCTTCCTTCCCCCCCCCCCTCCCTTCTATTTTTCTTTTTGTTTTGT